>OY728167.1:71450705-71615705 GCA_963277665.1 Viscum album
AATAACTCTTGTGCATTGCATTTTCATGTGATGATGACGATGATAATCATAATAATAATATTATTATTAATATTATTAATCACAATGCATGTGATAATAGAATAACGCACATTCATTGAATGTTCTTGTATGTGCATTTGGATGTTCATTTGCATGTGTTGATGATAACAACAACAACAACAACAACAATCACAATAATAATTACAATAATAATAACAATGCATGTGATGATAAAATAACGTATGTGCATTGCATGTGCACGTACATGGTAATAAAAATATAATAATAACTCATGTTCATGTGCATGTGAATTTGCATGAGATGATGATAATAATAATAATAATAACTGTATTAATAAGTTATAGTTGTTTGAAAAAACAAAAAACAAGACAAAATTTCTAGAAATGGTGTCTTGAAAAACCTAACAAATCACAGAGTCATTAAAAAAGGAATAAATTCTTCTTCAGGTGACCATTTATGCTCTATGAATAGTCAAACTAAATCTCATGGAATGAACTATGATTAAAACAGGTGATGGAGGGTGAACAGACACACATATCAGAAGTTATGACCGTTTGAAGAAAAATTTGATAGGGATCTAGACACGGGAATGGAGTTTTGGAGGCCTTCTGATGGGTTTTTTGGATTTTAGCGTCCAAACATGACTTGAACTTTGTTCAAGTTATCCTTCTACATATATCTCTTCGCTTCCTTCGATTTGATATTTGGTATAGCTCAAACGGACAACTGGAGTGAAAGTTATGGCCGTTTGAAGTTGGACTTTGTTTTGGCGTGGTATAACTAATATATCTTCTGTTTCGTCGATCTTCTCATAGTTTCCATAAGACCTGGTCCTCACTCATTTCATGAGATTCTATTTTACTAGTCACAATGCTCATACATACACCCTAATGAGAAGTTATGCCTATTTTAGTGGGTTGCGGGTTTCTTATGTTTTTATGCGCTAGGAGGGTTGGTAAATTTAAAACGACAATAACTTCATCAACGTGGGTTTATTTTGGATATACCACATATCAAAAAAATGACTGTGAAAATATACACACTATGGTAACCACTGGAACTCTTTATGACATTCTTCAACCCCTAAAAAGACCCAAAATACCTTTGGATGGTCAATAGATTGGCATCTGGTGTCCCTTTTACAATAACTTCTTCTAAGGGTGAATGTTTTGCCTCTACCACATATCAAAACTAAGATTGAGACTTGACCTACACTCTTATAACCACTAAAGCTCCTTATCACATCCTTGAAGGCCCAAAAAAGAACTTAAACCCTCCAAAAGACCATAACTTCTACTCTGGGAGTCCGTTTTGCCTCTACCATATATCAAATTGAAGCTTTCGACTAGATCTACACATCTGTGACCAATAGAAACACCTTATCACAATCTTAAATACCCAAAAGGTCCTTAATTTCTCCAAATAACAATAACTTCTGCTCCGGGTGTCCGTTGCACCTCTACTACATATCAAATTGAAGCTTCCGACTAGCTCTACACATATTTGACAACCATGAACAACTGAATGACCCTAATAACCATGAATAACCCCATAAACACTAAAAACTACTAAAAACCACGTAAAATCATATCAAACCCTAATAAACACTAACAAACACTAACAAAACCTAACAAACCCTTATAGACCCTAACAAACCCTAACAAACCCCAAAAAACCCTGAAAAACATAACAAGCCCTAACAAGCCCTAACAAGCCCTAAAAAAACCCCAGAAGCACTAAAAAACCCCAATCAACACAAAAAACCTGATGAAACCCTAAAAAACCCCTATGAAACCATAAGAAACCCTAACATAACCCTAAAAACTCTAAAAACCCGAACAAAAACCTAATCAAACCTAAGAAACACTAACACACACTTAGAAACCCTAACACACCCTTAAAACCCCTAAGACACCCTTAGAAACCCTAGCACACCCTTAGATACCCCAACACACCCATAGAAACCCTAACTCAACCTTATAAACCCTTTGAGACCATAGCACACCCTTAACAACCCTAACCCGCCCATAAAAACCCTAACCCACTCTTAGAAACCCTAACATGCCCTTAGAAACCCTAAGAAACCCTTAAAACCCTAAATCACTCTAATAAGAACTAATAAATCCTAAAAAACCATACCAACCAATAATAAACCATAATTAACCCTAAAGCCCACTACTAAACACTAACAAACACTAATAAATCATAATAAACATTAAAAACCCTATTAGACCCCAATAAAAGCTACAAAATACCTAAAAACCCAAATAGACAACCAAAATGCTATTAAACCATCCAAAATTATAATATTGATAAAAACACCCTAACAAACCCATCAAAACCTGAAAAAAAACCCAAAAAGAACCATAAAAACCCAATAAACCCCTAAAAACTGTAAAACCCCTAAAACCATAAACATTCCTAAAATCCCCTAAAAATCATAAAAAAACCCTCAAACCCCTAAAAACCTGAAAAAACATGAAAAAAACCTAAAAACCCCTAAAAACCCACAAAAAACCCTAAAAACCAAAAAACCACTAAAAATAATAAAAAGCCTAAAAAGCCTAAAAATTTTAAACAAAACCCTAAACAACCCTATGAAACCCTTAAAACCCCTAAACCCCCCTACAAAACCCCTAAAAACCTCAAAAGAAACCCTAATACACCCTAAAAACCCAAAAAAAACCCAAAAACCCCTAAAGAACCCAAAAGAACCACTAAATCCACTAACAACGCTATATAAACCGTATCAATTGCTAAAAAAACCCGAAAAATGTTTCGAAACCTACAAAATGCATCAAAACCCCCCAAAAAATGCTAAAATAACCCTAACAAAGCATAAAAAATCAAAACACACCCATAAAACCCAAAAAATGCATAAAACCCCAAACAAGTCAAACAAACTGAAACAATCCCTTAAAACCATAATAAAACCTATCAAACCCTAACAACCACTAATAACCCATTAGAACCACAAATGAAACCTAATAACCCCTAAAACCCATTATTAAACCCTAAAAACCCTAATAAACACAAATACATCGTAATAACCTGTAATAAACCCAAAAAAACTTTATTAGACCCTAATAAATGCTAAAAAAACTCTAAAATCCCTAATATAAAATAAAAAGCACTAGTAAACCATAATAAACCCTTATAATCGCTAAAACCCCTAACAAACCTGACAAAACGCTATAAAAATCACCAAATAATAGCCTACAAAAACCTACAACCCACTAATAAACCATAAAAACCCTAATAACCCCAAAATAAATCGTAACAAACCATACCAACCCCAAATAAATCATAAAAAATCCTAAAAACACCAAATAAATTGTAACAAACTAGAAAAAACCATAACAAACCCTTAATAAACCCCAATAAACCCTAACAAATCATAATAAACACTAGTAAATCGTAATAAACCTAAATACATGTTACTAAACCCTAATAAACAATATAAAACATAATAAACCATAATAAAACCTAAATAAACTTAAAAAAGATTGATAAACCCTAGAAAAAGCTAATAATGCCGACAAAAGCCCAATAAAACCCTAATATACAATAATAAATTCTAATAAACAGTAACAAATCCTAAAGAACACTAATAAACCCTAAAAAACCCTAATAAAACCTAATGAACCATATTAAACTCTAATGAACATTTAAAACCCTAAATAACCCAAAAAACACTAAAACACATTATATAAACCCGAAACACCTCTACAATACCCAAAAAACCCTAAAAGACACTAAAAAGCCTAACAAACCCTATCAATCCCAAAAAAACAAATAAACCCATAAAACCTCCCAAAACCATTAAAAGCCATTAGATACCATAAACAACCATAAATACCTGTTAACAACCCTTAAAACCCCTAAAACACTATAAACCATAAACAACCATTAAAACCCTAAAAGGCTTCAAATAGATACATAAACCCTAAAAACGTTACATAAACCCTAAAAAATGAAAAAAACCCTAAAAATCAACAGAAACTAAAAAATGCAACATACACCCAAAAAATGCTACATAAACCCTAAAAGCACTACATAAACCCTAGAACTGTAACATATACCATAAAAACACAACATAAACCCTAAAAAACACAACATAAACATTAATAAATGCAACATAAAACCTAAAAAATAATATAATCCCTAAAAACACTACATGAACCTTAAAAAAATTACAAAAACCATAAAAACTGCAACATAAACGCTACATCGCCACTAAAAATGCTACATAAACCCAGAAAATGCAACATAAACTCTAAAAAATGCTACATAATACCTAAACCCTAAACACGCTACATAAAACCTAAAAACATTACATAACCCCTTAAAATGATACATAAAACCTAGAACCACTAACTAAACCCTAAAAATGCTACATAAACACTAAACATGGTACATAAACTCTAACAACGCTACACAAACCCTAAAAATGCAACAAATACCCAAAATACATTTCAGAAACCTCAATAATATTAAACCCTAATATACCATAATATAAAAAATTAAATCATAATAATCCTTTAATAAACCCCTAAAGAACCACTAAAGCCACTAACAACACTACATAAACCCAGAAAATTGCTACAAAAAACCGAAAAATGATTCAAACCCACAAAACACAACAAACCCCCAAAAAATGATAAAATGACCCTAACAAAGCATAAAAAATCCAAACACCCCCATAAAACCCCAAAAAATTCATAAAACCCCAAACAACTCAAACAAACTGTAACAAACCCTAACAACCCTAACAAAACCTAACAATCCCTAACAACCACTAATAACCCCTAATAACCACTAATAAAACCTAATAACACCTAAAACCCACTATTAAACCCTAAAACCCTAATAAACACTAATAAATCATAATAACCTATAATAAACCCTAAAACCTATATTAGACCCTAATAAATGTTTCAAAAGACCTAAAACCCCTAACATTCAATAAAAACACTGTTAAACCATAATAAACTCTAATAATCACTAAAAGCCCTAACAAACCCGACAAAAAGATACAAAAAACTCCAAATAATAGCCTACAAAACCTTACAACCCACTAATAAACCCTAAAAAACCCTAATAACCCCAAAATAAATCATAAAAAACCCTAACAACCCCAAATAAATCATAACAAATCCTAACAATGCCAAATAAATCGTAACAAACTGAAACAAACCATAAGAAACCCAAAATAAACCGCAATAAACCATAAAATCCTACTAGACTCTAATAAATGCTAAAAAAGCCCTAAAACCCCTAATATACAATAAAAACACTATTGAACTATAATAAATCCTAATAATCACTAAAAACCCTAACAAACCCGACAAAACACTACAAAACCTGGCAAATAATAGCCTACAAAACCCTAAAACCCGCAAATAAAGCCTAACAAACCCTAATAACCCCAAAATAAATCGTAACAAACCCTAACAACCCCAAATAAATTGTAACAAATCCTAAAAAAGCCAAATAAATCGCAACAAACTGAAACAAACCATAACAAACCCCTAATAAACCCCAATAAACCCTAACAAATCATAATAAACCCTAATAAATCGTAATAAACACAAATACATGTCACTAAACCATAATAAATAAAATAAACCCTAATAAACAATAATAAATCCAAAATAACCCTTAAATGGTTGATAAAGAAAAACTATTAATGCTGACAAAAGCCCAATAAAACACTAATATACATCAAAAAATGATAATAAACTATAAAAAATTCTAAAGAACACTAATAAACCCTAAAGAACCCTAATAAACCCTAAAGAACCATATTAAAATCTAAGGAACAATAAAAAACCCTAACGAACACAAAAATGATAAAACACGTTATATAAACCGTAAAAACCGCTACATTTTCAAACAAACACTAAAACACACTAAAACCCCTAAAAACCTCTATCAATCCAAAAAAACCCCCAAAAAAAACTCCCAAAAACCCATTAAAAAGCCATCAGATACCATGAAAAACTATAAACACCCGTTAACAAACCCTAAAAACCCTAAAAAACACTACAAACCATAAAAAACCATCAAAACTCTAAAAATGCTTCAAATAGATACATAAACACTAAAAATGTTACATAAACCCTAAAAAATGCAACAAAAACCCTAAAAACGCAACATAATCCAAAAAACGCATCATAATCCCCAAAAACACTACCTAAACCCTAAAAGCACTACATAAACACTAGAACTGAAGCATAAACCCTAAAAACACAACTTATACCCTAAAAATGCAACATAAACATTAAAAACCGCTACATAAAACCTAAAAACACAATATAAACCCTAAAAAAACTCTATGAACCCTAAAAACGTTACATAAACCCTAAAAATGCAACATAAATGCTACATCACCCCCAAAAATGGTACATAAACTGAGAAAACACAACATAAACCCTAATAAACCATAATGACCAATAATAAACCATAATAAATCCTAAACATAGCCAAATATACCATAATATACCATAACATACCCTAATAAACCCAACTCAATCCTAACAAAATTTTAAAAATACCTAATAAACCCTAATAAACCTTGACACACTGTAATAAACCCTAATAAAATCCTAATAACCCCCACCAAACCCTTAAAACGCTAATATACCATTAAAAAACATAAAACCCTAACAAACCAAAATTAATGTTAATAACACCTAAAAATCCTAAAAAATGACAGTAAACCCTAAAAATACCTCTAATAATAATAGTAGTAATAACGCACGTGCATGTGAATATGCGTGTGCATGGTTTAAATAATAAATTATAACGCACGAGCATGTGCATATGCATGTGCATTTGCATGTGAATGATAATAAATAATAAATTATAAATAATAATTCAAGTGAATTGAATGTGTATGTGCATGTGCATGTGAATGATAATAAATAATAAATAATAACGCACATCCAAGTGCATGTGCATGTGCATGTGCATGTGCATGTGCGTGGTAATAAACAATAAATAATAAAAAATTCCACATGAATGTGCATTTGCATGTGAATGATAATAAATAATAAATAATAACACATGTGATAACAGAATAACGCAAGTGCATTGTGTGTGCACGTGCTTGAGAATAAATAATAATGACACATATGATAATAGAATAATGCAAGTGCAATGAATTTTCATGTGCATGGAAATAAATAATATATAATAACGCACATGTATGTGCATTTACATGTACTCAAATAGGTTCAGGAGCTGGGCAAGCCCGTTCCTAAAAAAAATTATAATTAAAAAAAGTGAAAGTGGCGGTACAAGAGCGTTTACAACGCCGAGAGTATGAAACCCCACGCATGTCCAAATCGACAAATTGAGAACAAAATTCAGGGGAAACAAAAGGCCATCTGGATGAGGCCTCCACAATTTCCCTCTTTGAAAGCACATCTGCTACCTAGTTGGCCTCCTTATAGACATGGGAGACATCAAGCTGTATGTGATCAACCATCCGCATACAATCAATCCAGGAAGGAAACATTTTCCAATGTATAGATCGGGACCGAGTCTTTAGGATGTGGACCACTGTGGTGGAGTCGGATTCCACCCAATGCTGACTCCATCCAAAATGAGTGGAATACCTTATTGCTTTGATCATAGCCCATAGCTCCACATCGATCGCCATGCCATTGCCAATATAGTGTTGGAAGCAGCCTTTAACGAAGCCCTGATGAGTGCAGAAGATGCCACCACGTCCCGAAGGCCCTGATGCACCGGAAGCCGCCCCATCAATATTCAATTTCAACCATCCTGGAATAGGTGGAATCCATCTAATGGATTTAATAACATGAGTTTTTTTATTCTTCCAGTTACACCAAAAGCTCTCAGAATAACCAAGTCATCAATGTCATTTTTCATAGTGCCAATATGCAATTTGGAGGCAGTCATAACATCCTGATAAACTGTGTACAAGCTAGCCTGCAAGGATGGCCGTTGTCCCTAAAAAATAATGGAATTCTTGGATTGCCATATCACTTTGATGACAGCAGAAATATCCATGATGAACATCACCCCAATCTGTTCACTAAGCTGTGCGCGCTGGACAGATGCCATCAGTGCCTCCATTCCATGAAGATCAATCTGCACACCGAAGGCAGCTTGCAGGTGCGACCAGAACTAGCAAGAGAAGCTGCAAGAGAATAAGATATGAGAGGTAGATTCTTCATCCTAGAGACATATGCTGCATGCGGATGCCAATTACATCCTAGTTTTTTGTATCAGTCTGTACACCGACAACCTGTTTTTCCACAACCTCCAGAGCAGCAGATAGCGGGAAGGGGCAATGTGACATACACGAAACATACCTATCCACGAAGGCATAACATAAACAACATCACACATGTTCCTGTAGCATTCCTTGGAGGAGAAGTGCCCATTGGTGTTGGGAGTCCAGACAAGGGTGTCCACATCAGTGTAAATATAGCCCTGAAGTTTGAGGTAGATGTCTACAGGTAGGCATCTCTAAAAATCAACAGATGATGTTGCATCACCAATATTAAGGTTCTTCATGGAATGGGTCACCATAGTCAGTTCATTATGGGGTTTGCCCAGCCAAGGTGTAGACCAAGCAATTAGAGTAGATTGCTTACACACTATCCAATTCAAGCAGCACATGAGCTCCAAATAGGAATGCCTAAGTGCTGTCCATATAGAAGAGAAAACATGCCTGGAATAACCATTCTGCAACTTCTCAAGAATCCTATGGGAGAGGAATCCCAAAGACATATCATTGGATGTGATTAAGTTCCATGTGATTTTACTAAGCTAGGCATCATTGAATATCATAGGATCCTTGACGCCCATGCCTCCCATGTCAATGGGCTTTATACAATTCCTCCATGCAATGGTGATGAGTTTCCTCTCATGAATGGATATAGTCCATATAAAATTTCTTATCAAAACTTGTTGCTCCTTGAGCAGATATCTAGGCCATCTATAGATAGAGAAAGCATAGACAAACATTGAGGTGATCATCGAATTAACAATACAGACCCTCCCCACTTGAGGCATGGTTTTCCCTTTCCAGGTGTCCATTTGGGAGATGATCATTGAAGAAATGTTTTCATGGTAATTTCCTTTCCCCCACCACCAAAAAAGGGGCACCCCTAGATAATTAAAAGGGAGAGTCCCTTTTTTTGACTCCAAGACTCCTGATAATTTTGTTTTTCTTGTGAAGAGTAATACCATTTCCAAAAAACACAAAAGACTTTCTCCAGTTTATAGATTTCCCAGATACCTCTTCATAATGGTCAATGATCTTTTGGACACAAGAAATAGTACCTTTTTCAGCCTGTCCAAACAGGAGAATTTCATCAGCATAGAGTAGATGAGACGGTGAAAAAAGGTTCCTGCCTGCTTTCATTTTCTGATAAAGACCAGCTTGGACCAGATCATTCATGGAGACACTTAAATAATCTTCTGACATGGCAAATATAAGTCCTAATAATGGGTCACCTTGTCTGAAACCATTGGAGCATTGAAAATAACCTCTTGGGGACCTATTGATAAGGATGGAAAGTCTAGCACTTGTAAAAATTATATGAACCAACATAATGAAAGAGATGGATATTCCATGTCTCTTTAACATTATAAAGATAAAGTCCCATTTAATCGTATCAAAGGCCTTCGAGATATCTAGCTGGAGTGCAAAGCTACCATGTTGAGCTTTCCTTCTCATGATATTGACACACTCAGAAGCAGTGAATAGACAATTTTGAATGCATCTACCAGGAACAAAACCAAATTGGTTATGTGTGATAACATTATTTGCTATGATCCCCAATTTGGAGGCCATAATTTTACTAATAATATTGGGTATGGTGTTCCCAATGGTGACTAGTATGAAGTCCTTAAGATCCAGCGCATTGTCTTTCTTTGGTAACAATGCAATGAAGCACGCATTCACACCATGAGGCATCGAGGCATGATTGAAAAATTCGTTGACAACACTAATGACATCTTGATGCACAATGTCCTAGTTGAACGTGAAGAACTTATTGGTAAAGCCATCAGGGCCTACCACACTGTCAATATTTAAAGAAAAAAGGGCATCCATGATCTCACATTCAAGAGGGACCTCTACCAACATCCGATTTTGCTGCTCATCAATAGTAGGATTAATATTGTCATGCATTATGTATGTAAGGTCTTCATTCCCACCTAAGTATAAAAATTCAAAATAGCTAACCGTTTCATTTGAAATCTCCAGATTAGAGTTGATGAAAACTCCATTAATTTCCAAATATGTCACACCTTTTCATATACGTCTCTCCCTATGAAGGCAATGAAAAAACATGGAGTTTCTATCTCCCTCTTGCAACCATTAGACACTATATTGGCTTCTATCCAGCCTTTCCTGCAGATTCAGCAAGTCATCAAGATGAGAGAGGGCTCATACTTTATCCCTAGAGGGAGAATCCCACTGCTTGTTATCATTCTGACCTTGAAGGAGCCGTTGTTCAGCTTCATTGATATCATTTCACAGACTAGAAAAATATGACCTGATCCACTCTCTAATCAAATTTTTAGCATTTTTGAGCTTGCAGGCAAGATAAAAAGTGGGCTTCCAGAGAACTCAGCTTTCGAAGAATCAAGGATCACCTTGCGACATCCAGGCACAACAAGCCATGAGTTGTTAAATCTAAAAGGCAAAGGAGAAGACCTCATATTTTCAGCACATATATCAATTAGGATGGGATTATGATCAGAGTGTAGCTTTGGAAAGATGAGTCCAGAAATAGTCAGGGGCCCATTCCCTTCATCAATGCTGGCCAAGAATCTATCTATTTTTCTGGATTGCCTCCCATTAATGGTGTACGTACTCCATGTGTAGTCACCCCCCACAGTGTTCACTTCAACCAACCTACAATTTTCAATACAAGAAAGAAAATCAGAAGCAGCCAACCTGTTGAAACTATCCCTAGTTTTTTCCTCTAGTCGGAGCACAGTATTAAAATCACTCAATGCTATCCATGTATGTGACATTTGGTCAGAGATATCAGTCATGTCCTGCCAAAGCTCCCTTCTTTTGAGATAGGAGTTAGAGGCATACACAAAAACAATTGATATCGTAATAGCATGATACACCATATCAACAAAGACACTCTGATGATAACCAGTGCAAGAAAGAACATGGACACTTTCATGTTTGAGGACCCATAAATCCACATCCCCATTATCATTCGCATGCTGTGAGACTGGTGAGTATCCAATTGAAGACCATTTAAAATCCTTCCATCTTGAGAGATTCATTTTCAGTTCATCAATTCCAATCATTAGAGGTTTGTTGGTTAGAATAAAGTCCCTAAGGGATTTGACTGTGGGAGGGTTCCAAAGCCCATGACAATTCCAGAAGAAAATCTTCATTTATTGAATGCTGACTTGCCTCTGGTCTGAGGCCCCCCATGGAGCACTGTCATCATCATCACCTGCCCATGATTTCCCACTTAGAGGTGAGAATTTGTTCGTAAATGGAGCAATGCCTACATTTGCGGCTCCAGAGGCATACATTTTTGCTGATTTTGCAGGTTGTACCTGAGTAAAGGAGTCCTCTTTCTGAGGATCCTGTCCAGCCAAAGATGTTGTAGGTAAATCAGATGCATGCATAGAATCAGTGACATAAACATGTGAGTCTCGGACAACCTCAAAAGAGCCACATTCCTACTGTCCACCATGAGCCTGGCCTGAGCCATGTAGGTCATGGCCTGACTTGCAGGTCTTCAGCTTCTGTCCAGCCAAGGATGTTGTAGGTACTTGCGAGTCTGGAACAACTTCATCAGAGCCACATTTGTTAGTTCTGAATTTCTCCTATTATCCATCAAGGGCCTGGTCTAAGTTGTGTAAACCCTATCCTGAGTTGCTGGTCTTCTCATTCTGTTCAGTGACCATAATGTGTTGATGAGATTGAGAAATCCCAGAGGACCCAGGGATGTCCTCAGGCACACCCTTCGAATTCAAAGCATCATGGTCCTGTATTTGGGTTATTGGGTCCTCATGCTGTAAACCAATGTAGATATCCTTCATGTCAACCATTATGAATTTATTAAATGCATGATGAAGCAGAATATCTTTATTATCCACCTCCAAATCAATAATGTCAACAAGTGGAACCAAATCAGGATCCAGTCCAGGTGAATCCAGATTCAGTTCCTCACCAGTTTGTCCAGCATTGCGAGAGCTAGGGCCTACACCAGAGTTTGCAACAGAAGAATCATGATCCTTCCCCTTTTCATTATCTAGGCCTATTTTTCATACTGCCTCAACATGACCCTTCGTATTGCATTTTTCACAGACCTTGGAGCGATTACACTCAAACAAGAGTTGTACAAATAAGTTGCAACCATCGTAAAACTTAGGCTTCCTTTCATACACAATGTCTAAATTAAATCTGTGATCCCTCATGGTAAGGACTACCTCCTCCACCAATGTAATGGCCATATCAACATCAACAAGGACTCTTACAAAGTGACCATACCTTGGATCTTCGGTTTTCTTATCAATTCTGATGGGATTTCTAACTGAGGATGCAATATCCCATAGAATTCTAGGGTTCCAATACATCCAGTTGAGTTTAAAGGTCCGGATCCATAGCTGGGTATGTGTGTTTTTGACACTAAATGGATCGAAATTTTGGTCCCATTCTTGAATTCTTAGAGTTCCTGGCTTCAAGGATATGGAACCAAAACTCCATTCCCTTCTTTTGTTCTCATCCAAAGGAAACACAATGTGAAAATATCCTTTCCCCATTGATGTCATTCTCCAATTACCAAACCCCCACATAGCAGCAATTCTATCAGTCAGATCAGCAAAACCCCATATTCTCTCACCCCTCGAAGTCAAAACGTGAGCTATAATAAAAAATTTACAAATCTTCAACATTTCCTCAATGGAATCCTGATTCACGGTGACAAGTTCATTGCATGTGCATATGCATAGTAGTAAATACTAAATAAATAATAGTAAATAAGAACCCACATGCATGTGCATGTGAATTTACATTTGATAATAATATTAATAATACTAATTGTAATAATAATAACTCATTCATGTGCATGGTAATAAATAATAAATAACAATGCTAATGCATGAGGATATTCATTTTATAATGATAATAAAAATGATAATGATAATTATAATAATAAAATAGTGATAATAATAATAATAATAATAATAATAAAATAATACAAGTGCATTGCATATGTATGTGCATGGTAATAAATAATAAATAATAACGCACGTGCATCTGCTTTTGTATGTGATGATAATAATAATAACAATTGTAGTAGTAGTACCAATGCATGATATAATAGAATATTTCAGGTGCATTACGTGTGCACATGCATGGTAATAAATAATAACGCACGTGCATTGCATTTTCATGTGATGATGATGACTATGATAATTATAATATTATTATTAATAATAACAACGCATGTGATAATAGAATAATGCATGTTCATTGAATGTGCATGTTTATGTATTTGAATATGCATTTGAATGTGCATTTTCATGTGATGATAAAAACAATAACAACAACAACAACAACCACAATAATAACAATAATAATAATAATAACAATGTATGTGATAATAAAATAATGTCTGTGCATTTCATGTGCACGTGCATGGTAATAAAAATAATAATGCACGTGCATGTTCATGTGCATGTGCATGAGATGATAATAATTATAATAATAATAACGGTAATAATAATAATAATAACAACAACAACAACCCACGTGATAATAGAATAACGCACTTGCATTGCATGTGCAGTGCATGATAATAAATAATAACTCATAGCGCACGTGATGATAATAATTACAATAATAGTACTATGAATAATAATAGCACATGTGATAATAGAATAACACACATGTATTGAATGTGCGCGTGTATGGTAATAAATAATAATGCACGTGCATTTGCATTTGCATTTGATGATAAACAGAATAATAACAATAATTGTAATAATAATAATAACAATAAAAATGCATGTGATAATAGAATAATGTAGGTGCATTGCGTGTGTGCGTGCATGGTAATAAATAATAATGGACGTGCATGTGAATTTTCATGTGATGATGATGATAATAATAATAATAATATAAATAATAATAATAATAATAATGACAACAAAAACATATGCACATGCATGGATATATATAATATATAATAAATAATAAATAATAACGCATGTGCATCTGCATTTTATGTGATGATAATAATAATAATAATAATTGTAATAACAATAATGATAATTATAATATTGATAGTGATAACAATGACAATGATAATAATGATAATAATAACATGTGTGATGATAGAATAACACACGTCCTAACAAACCCTACAAAAACCTAACAAGCCCTAACAACCCCTAATAACCCCTAAGAACCACTAATAAACCCAAATAACACCTGAAACCCACTATTAAACCCTAAAACCCTAATAAACACTAATAAATCAAAATAACTTGTAATAAACACTAAAACCTCTATTATACTCTAATAAACGCTACAAAATCCCTAAAACCCCTAATATACCATAAAAACACTAGTTAACCATAATAAATCCTAATAATCACTAAAACCCTAACAAACCTGAAAAAACACTACAAAACCCACCAAATAATAGCCTACAAAAACCTACAACCTGCTAATAAACCCTAACACACCCTAATAACCTCATAATAAATCGTAACAAACCCTAAAAACCCCAAATTAATTGTAAAAAATCCTAACAACACCAAATAAATCATAACATACTGAAACAAACCCTAAAAAACCCCTAATAATCTGCAATAAAACAAAAAAATCCTAATAAACCCTAATAAATTGTAATTAACCCAAATACACGTTAATAAACCCTAATAAATAAAATAAACCCTAAAAATCCTAATAAATCCTAAATAACCCAAAAAAGGTTGATAAACCATAGAAAAAGCTATTAATGCCTACAAAAGCCTAATAAAACCCTAATATACAATAAAAAATGCTAATAAACCCTAACAAATCCTAAAGAACACTAATAAAGCCTAAAGAACCCTAATAAACCCTAAAGACCCATAATAAACTCTAAATCACACTAAAAAAACTAAAGAACCCAAAAAACACTAAAACACATTACATAAATCCTAAAAACTGTTACAATACCCAAACAAACCCTAAAACACACTAAAAATCCCTAACCACCCCTATCAATCCTGAATAAAAAATAAACCCTTTAAACCCCCCAAAAAACCATTGAAAACCCATCAAATATGATAAAAACCATAAACACACGTTAACAACCCTTAAAACCCCTACAAACCACTACAAACCATAAACAACCATTAAAACCCTAAAAGGCAACAAATAGATAAATAAACCGAAAAAACGTTACATAAACCCTAAAAATGCAACATAAACCCTAAAGACGCCATATAAACCCAAAAAACGGAACATAAACCCAATAAAATGCTACATAAACACAAAATGCACTACATAAACCCTAGAACCGTAACATAAACCCTAAACAACGCAACATATCCATTAAAACGCTACATAAAACCTAAAAAGACAACATAATCCCAAAAAACACTATATAAACCCTAAAAACGTTACATAAACACTAAAAAATGCACCATAAATTCTACAACACCCAAAAAAACACTACATAAACCCAGAAAACGCAACATAAACCCTAAAAAATGCTACATAAAACCTAAACCCTAAACACACTACATAAACCCTAAAAGCATTACATAAACCCTAAAAAATGCTACATAAAACCTAAATTCGCTAACTAAACCGAAAACGCACTACATAAACACTAAAAATGCTACATAAACTCAAAAAATTCTACACAAACACTAAAAAATTCTACAAAAACCCTAAAGAAGCTTCACAAACCTATAAATATTAAACCCTAATATACCATAATATAAAAAATTCAACCCTAATAAACCCCTAATAAACTCTAATAATCCCTAAAATGCCTTATAATCCCTAAAACCCTAAGGTACTCTACTCAACCCTAATAAAACCCCAAAAATACCTAATAAACCCTAATAAATGATAATAAAACCTAATAAACCCTAAAAATACGTTAAGAAAACCTAAACAACCCTAAACAACCCTAATGCACACTAATAAACACTAATAAACTGTAATAAACCCCAAAAAACCCTAAAAATACCTAATAAGCCATAAATAAATCCAAATAAACTCTACTCAACCCTAAAAAACCTTAACACACCATAATGACCCCTAATAAAACCCTACAAAACCCTAATAACGAAAACAAATGCCAGTATACCCTAAAAAATCCTAGAAACCATGATAAACTCTATCATAACCTAACAAACCCTAAAAACGCTCACAAATAATAAAAAAATGATCACAAACAATAAAAACATGCTATATTACCAAAAAAAGACCTAAAAACACTAATATAACCTAATAATGATAAAAAAATTCTAATATACCTTAAAAATCCCTAAAAACGATAATAAACCATAATAATCTCTAATATAACCAAAGAAACCCAAAAAACCTCACAAAATAAAACAAAATGCTCACAAACAATAAAAACACTATATTATCTAAAAAAACCTAAAAAACACTAATATAACTTAATAAAACAAAAAAACTAGTAAACCCCTAACAAACCCTAATAAACCCTAATAAACCCTAAAATCCCTAATAAACCCTAATAAAAACTAATAAACCCTAATAAAACCAAAACAAAACCCTAAAAATACCTTCTCAACCCTAATAAACCTTGACACACCATAATAAAACCAAATAAAACCAAACTAAACCCCAATAAACAAAAACAAACAAACAAAACCCTTATAAGGTCCTAGAAACCCTTATAAACCAAAATAAATTCTAATAAAACATAATAAACCATAAACAAATCTCCCAAACACTAAAAAATTGCTAATAAAACCTAAAAAGTCCTAACAACCCCTCATATATATTAACAAAAACTAAAAAACACTCATATACCATAATAAAAACACTAACAAACCCTAGTAAACTCTAAAAAACCCTAAAAAACCCTAACAAAACATTACTCAACAATAATAAACCATAATAAAACCCTAAAGATACCTACTCAACCCTAATAAAACCCTTAAAATACCTACTCAACCTTAATAATCCATAACACACTATAATAAACCATAATAAACCTCACTAATCCCTAAAAAACGCAAACATACCATTAAAATGCCCTAAAACCCCTAATAAATGCTAATAAAACCTAACAAATCTTAAAAGCACTAATAAACCCTAATAAACACTACTAAACCATAAAAACCCTAATGTACCCTCTTATAAATTAATAAACTATAATGAATGACAATAAACCCTAATAAATCCTAAACATACCCAAATATACCATAATATACCATAATATACCCTAATAACCCAACTCAATCCTAATAAAACCCTAGAAATAACTAATAAACCCGAATAAACCTTAACACACCATAATAAACCCTAATAAAATTCAAATAACCCCCAGCAAACCCTAAAAATGCTAATATACCATTAAAAACCCTAAAACCCTAACAAACCATAACAAATGTTAATAACACCTAAAAATTCTATAAAATTCTAGTAAACCCTAAAACACCACTAATAATAATAATAGTAATAACTCACATAAATGTGCATATGCATGTGCATGTTTTAAATAATAAATCAAAATGCGCGTGCATGTGCATATGCCTGTGCATTTGCATGTGAATGATAATAAATTATAAATTATAAATAATAACAAATGTGAATTACAGGTGTATGTGCATGTGCATGGGAATGATAATAAATAATAAATATTAGGGCATATCCAAGTGTATGTGCTTGTGCATGTGCATGGGAATGGTAATAAACAATAAATAATAACCAAGTCCATATGAATGTGCATTTGCATGTGGATGACAATAATTAATAAATAATAACTCATGTGATAATAGAATAATGCATGTGCATTGCATTTTCACGTTCATGAGAATAAAAAATAACAACACATGTGATAATAGAATAATGCAAGTGCATTGAATTTTCATGTGTATGATAATAAATAATATATAATAACGCATGTGCATGTGCATTTAAATGTAATGATAATGATAATGACGCATGCACGTGCATGGTAATAAATAATAAATAACAACGAAAGTGAATGTGCATTTTTATTTGATGATACAAATAAAAATAATAATAATAATAAAAGAATAACACAAGTGGATCTCATGTGCACTTGCATATTATTAAATAATAAATAAATTATAATAAATAAGAACGCACATGCATGTGCATGTGCCTTTACATTTGATGATAATAATAACAATACTAATTGTAATAATAATAACGCATGCAAGTGCATGGTAATAAATAATAAATAACAACGCACATGCATGTTCATTTTCATCTGATAATGATAATAATAATAATTATTATTTTTATTTTTATTATTGTGATAATAAAAATAATAATAAAGGAATAATACAAGGGAATTTCATATGCACGTTCTTGGTAATAAATAATAAATAATAATTCATGTGCATCTACATTTGCATTGTGATGATAATAATAATAACAATAGTATTAATAATAGTTGTAGTAGTGGTGATAATAGTAGCAATACCAATGCAGGTGATAATAGAATATTTCATGTGCATGACGTGTCCACATGCTTGGTAATAAATAATAACACATCTGCATTGCATTTTCATGTGATGATGATGATGATAATAATAATAATAATATAAATATTAACAATAACAACGCATGTGATAATAGAATAATGCACGTGCATTAAATGTGCATGTATGTTCATTCGCATGTGCATTTCATGTGATGGAAATAACAACAACAACAACAACAACAACCACAATAATAATAATGTCAATAATAACAACAACGCATGTGATAATAAAATAACATTTGTGAATTGCATGTGCACGTGCTTGGTAATAAAAATATAATAATAATGCATGTGCATGTGCATGTGAATGTGCATGAGATGATGATGATAATAATAGTAATAAAAGTAATAAAATGTTATAGTTGTTTGAAAAAATAGCACACATGAAAAAAAATGCTAGAAATGGGGTCTTGAAAAACCTAACAAATCACCGAGTCATTGAAAAAGGCATAACTTCTTCTTCAGGTGTCCATTTTCACTCCGTGAATAGTCAAACTGAATCTCATGGAACGAACTACGATAAAAACAGGTTCTGGTGGCTGAACTGACAAACAGATCAGAAGTTATGACCATTTTAATAAATATTTGACAGGGATCCATACACAGAAATGATGTTTTGGAGGCCTTCTGATGGGTTTCTGGTATTTTAGGGTGTCAACCATGACTTGAACTATATTGAAGTCATTCTTCTATGTTGATCTCTTCGCTACTTTCGATTTGATATGTGGTAGAGCTCAAACGGACTACCAGAGCGAAAGTTATGACCGTTTAAAGTGGGACATTTTTTGGAGTGGTATAACTAATATATCTTATATTTACATGATATTCTCATTGTTTCTACTGAACATAGTCATCACTCATATCACGAGCTATGATTTTACTGGTAACAGTGCTGAAACGGACACCCGAAGGAGATGTTATTCTTATTTTAGTGAGTTGCGGGTTTCTTATGTTTTTAGGCGCTATGAGAGGTTCTCAATTTTAAACGACACTAAATTATGCTACCTGTGTTCATTTTGGAACTACCACATATCAAATCGAAGATAGTGAAATGATACACACACTAGTAACCACTGGAACCATTTCTGACATTCTTCAACCCCCCAAAAGTCAAAAAATCCCTTTGGATGGTCAAAAGATTGGCTTCTGGTGTCCTTTTTGCAATAACTTCTTCTATGAGTGTCTTTTTTTCCTCTACCAAATATCAAATAGAATATTGAGACTTGACCTACACTCCTATAACCATTGAATCACCTTCTCACATCCTTGAAGGCCCAAAAATGTACTTAAACCCTCCAAAAGACCATAACTTCTACTCCGAGAGTCCGTTTTTCCTCAACCATATATCAAATTGAAGCTATCAACTAGATCTACACATCTATGACCTATAGGAACACCTTATCTCTTTATTAAAGTCCCAAAAGGTCCTTAAGTCCTCAAAATGACCATAACTTCTGCTCTGGGTGTCTTTTTTACCTCTTCCACATATCAAATTGAAGCTTGCGACTAGCTCTACACATATGTGACAACCATGAACAACTAAATAACCCTAAAAACCATGAATAACCCCATAAACACTAAAAAAAATTAAAAACCATGCAAAACCCTAACAAACCCAAACAAACCCTAACAAACACTAAAAAACCCTAACAAACCCTAACAAACTCCAAAAACCCCTAAAAACATAACAAACCCTAAAAACCCCTAAAAAGCCCTAACAAACCCCATGAAGCACTAAGAAACCACAAAAACACCCTTAGAAACTCTAACACACCCTTAAAAACCCTAACACACCCTTAGAAACCCAAACACACCTTTAGAAACCCAAGAACACCCTTAGAAATCCTAACACACCCATAGACACACCAACACGACCTTATAAATCCTTAGAAATCATAGCACACCCTTAGAAATCCTAACTTTCCCATGAAAACCCTAACCCACCCTTAGAAACCCTAACACACCCTTAGAAAACCTAACACACCATTAGAAACCCTAAATCACTTTAATACGCACTAATAAATCCTAACAAAACCTACCAACCAATAATAAACCATAATAAACCCTAATAAACCCTATATCCCACTAATAGACCCTAATAAACAGTAATAAATCATAATAAACCCTAAAAACCCTATTATACCCGAATAAAAGCTACAAAATACCTAAAAACCCAAATATACAATATAAATGCTATTAAACCATAAAAATTCTAATATTCGTAAAAAACCCCTAACACACCTGGAAGAACCTGACAAAACCCTTAAAAACCCCCACAAATCCAAAAAACCCCCAAAACCCCAAAACCACTTAAAAACCCTAAAAACCCTAAAAAATCCTTAAAACCCTAAAACCCCTAAAACCCCTAAAAACCCTAAAACCCCTAAAAACAAAAAAAACCTAAAAAACTCGAAAAGAAACCGAAACGCCCCAAAACAAACCCTCAAAATAACCTCAAATAATGCTAAAAACCCTAAAACCCATAAAAACGCTAAAATACACCTAAAAGGCCTAAAAATTCCTAACAAACCCCTAAATAACCCTATGAAACTCTAAAAAAACCCTAATACCCCATAGAAAACCATAAAAACCTCAAAAGAAACCCTAGTACATCATAAAGAACCCTAAAGAACCCTACAGAACCACTAAAGTCACTAACAACGCTACATAAACCCTATCAATTGCTACAAAAAACCAACAAATGCTTCAAAACCCAAAAAATGCAACAAAACCCCAAAAAACGCTAAAATAACCCTAACAAAGCCTAAAAAAATCCAAACACACCCATAAAACACAAATAAAAACGCATAAAACCCCAAACAACTCAAACGAACCGTAACAAACCCTAAAAACCTAACAAAACCTAACAAACCCTAAACACTAATAACCCCTAAGAACCACTAATAAACGCTAATAACCCCTAAAACCCACTATTAAATCCTAAAAAACCCAAATAAACACTAATAAATCGTAATAACATTTAATAAACAATAAAAAACTCTATTAGACCCTAATAAATTCTACAAAATCCCTAAAACCCCTAATATAAAATAAAAATCACTATTAAGCCATAATAAACCCTAATAATCACTAAAACCCTAATAAACCCAACAAAATGCTACAAAAACCTCTAAATAATAGCCTACAAAAACCCTACAACCCACTAATAAACCCTAAAAAACCCTAATAACCCCAAAATAAATCCCAACAAACCCTAACAATCCCAAATAAATCTTAACAAATCCTAACAATGCCAAATAAATCGTAACAAACTGAAACAAACCATAACAAACCCCTAATAAACCACAATAAATCCTATCAAATCATTATAAACCCTAATAAATCGTAATAAACCCAAATACAAGTTACTAAACCCTAATTAATAAAATAAACCCTAATAAATCCTAAATAACCCTAAAATGGTTGATAAACACTAGAAAAATCTATTAATACCTAAAAAATCCAAATAAAACCCTAATACATAATAAAAAACACTAATAAACTGTAACAAATCCTAAAGTACAGTAATAAGCCCTAAATAACCCTAATAAACTCTAAAGAACCATATTAAACTCTAAAGAACACTAAAACACGCTAAAGAACCCAAAAATGCAAAAACACATTATATAAACCTTAAAACCACTACAATACCCCCAACACACCCTAAAAACACTAAATAACCCTAACAACTTCTATCATTCCCAAAAAAACAAATAAACCCATAAACACCCCCCCCCCCAAATTAAAAATCCATCAAATACCATAAAAAACCATAAACACCCGTTAACAACCCTTAAAACCCCAAAAATAACTACAAACCATAAACAACCATTAAAACCCTAAAAAGCCTTTAAATAGATACATAAACCCTAAAAACGTTACATAAACCCTTAAAAATGAAAAAAAACCCTACAAATGCAACATAACCCAAAAACCACAACATAAACCCAAAAAATGCTATATAAACCCTAAAGGGAGTACATAAACCATAGAACTGTAACATAAACCCTAAAAAACAGAACAAAAACCCTTAAAACGCAACATAATCATTAAAAAACACTACATAAAACCTAAAAACAAAATTTAAACCATAAAAACACTACATGAACCCTAAAAATCTTACATAAACCCTAAAAAATGAAACATAAACGCTACATCACCCCTAAAAACACTACATAAACCCAGAAAACACAACATAAACCCTAAAAAATGCTACATAAAAACAAAACCCTAAACATGCTACAAAAACCCTAAAAACGTTACATAAACCCAAAAATGGTACATAAAATCAAAAACTGCTAACTGAACCCCAAAAAGCTACATAAACAATAAAAATGCTATATAAACTCTAACAACGCTACACAAAACCTAAAAAATGCTACAAAACCCCTAAAGATGCTTTAAAACCCTCAAAAATATTAAACACTAATATACCATTAAATAAAAAATAAAACCCTAATAAACCCCTAATAAACTCTAATAATCCCTAAAAACACCTTATAATCCCTAAAAACTATATTAAACACTACTCAACCCCAATAAAACACCAAAAATACCTAATAAACCCTTATAATTGATAATAAAACCTAATAAACCCTACAAACACGTTAAAAAACCTAAAAAACCCTAACCAACCCTAATAGACACTAATAAACACTGATAAACCCTAAACAAACCATAAAAAGCCCTAATAAGACATAAATAAAGCCAAATAAACCGTACTAAACCCTAAAAAACCATTACACACCATAATAACCCCTAATGAAACCATACAAAACCCTAATAAAGAAAAAACTGCTAGTACACCTTAAAAATCCCTAGAAACCCTGATAAACTCTAATATAAACTAATAAACCCTAAAAACGCTCACAAATAATAAAAAACAATCACAAACAATAAAAATGAATTATATTACCTATTAAGACCTAAAAACATTAATATAACCTAATAAAGACAAAAAATGTTAATATACCTTAAAAATCCCTAGAAACCCTAATAAACAATAATAAACTCTAATATAACATTAGAAACCATAAAAATGCTCACAAATAAAAAAAAATCTCACAAAAAATAAAAACACGCTATATTATCTAAAAAGACTTAACAAACACTAATATAACCTAATAAAACAAAAATAATAATAAACCCCCTAAAAAACCCTAATAGACCCTAAAAATACATAATAAACCATAATAAAAACTAATAATCCCTAATAAAACCATAATAAAACCCTAAAAATACTTTCTTAACCCTAATAAACCTTGACACGCCATAAAAAACCTAATAAAAGCCATCTAAACCCCAATACAAAAACGCATACAAACCATTCAAGATCTCTAAAAACCCTAATAAACCATAAAAAAATCAAATAAAAGCTAATAAACCATTAAAAATGATCCCAAACACTAAAAACATGCTAATAAAGCCTTAAAAGTCATAAAAACCCCTCATATATCTTAACAAAAACTAAAAAACCCTCATATACCCTAATAAAAATACTAACAAACCCTAATAAACCCTAAAAATCCCTAACAAACCCTAATAAACCACACTCAACCCCAATAAACCCTAATAAAACCATAAAGATACCGACTCAACCCTAATAAAACTCCAAAAAATACCTACTCAACCCTAATAAACCATAACACACCATAATAAACCATAATAAACCCCACCAAACCCTAAAAAACGAAAATATACCATTAAAAAAGCCCTAAAACCCCTAATAAATGCTAATAAAACCTAACAATGATTAAAAGTGCTAATAAACCCGAATAAACACTACTAAACAGTACAAAACCCTAATATACCCTCTTAAAAAATAATAAACCATAATGAACCATAATAAACCCTAATAAATCCTAAACATACCCATATATACCATAATATACAATAATATACCCTAATAAACCCAACTCAATCCTAATAAAACCCTCAAAATACCTAATAAACCCTAACAAACCTTGACACGCCATAATAAACCTTATTAAAATCCTAATAACCCCCACCAGACCCAAAAAAAACGCTAATATACCATTAAAACCCCTAAAACCCTAACAAACCATAATAAATGTTAATAACACCTAAAAATCCTAAAAATGATAGTAAAACCTAAAAATACCTCTAATAATAATAGTAGTAATAATGCACATGCATGTACATGGTTTAAATAATAAATCATAATGCACGTGCATGTGCATATGCCTGCACATTTGCATGTGAATGATAATAAATAAAAAATTATAAATAATAATGCATGTGAATTGCCTGTGTATGTGCATGTGCATGTGAATGATAATAAATAATAAATAATTATGCACATACAAGTGCATGTGCAAGTGCATGTGCTTGTGCTTGTGCATGTGCATGTGCATGATAATAAACAATAAATAATAACCAAGTCCACATGAATGTGCATTTGCATGTGAATGATAATAAATAATAAATAACAACACATGTGATAATAGAATAACGCACGTGCATTGTGTGTGCACATGCATTAGAATAAATAATAATAACACATGTGATAATAGAATAACGCAAGTGCATTGCATTTTCATGTGCATGATAATAAATAATATATAATAACGCACGTTCATGTGCATTAACTTGTAATGATAATGATAATGATGCATTCATGTGCATGGTAATAAATAATAAATAACAACGCATGTACATGTGCATTTGTATTTGACAATACAAACAACAACAACAATGAGAATAATAATAATAATAATAATAATAATAGAATAATTCAAGTGCATTTCATGTGAACGTTCATAGTGGTAAATATTAAATAAATAAGAACGCACATGCATGTGCATGTGCATTTACATTTGATTATAATATTAATAATACTAATTGTAGTAATAATAATAAAAATAATGCATGCACGTGCATGGTAATAAATAATAAATAACAACGCACATGCATGTTCATTTTCATGGGATAATGATATTAATAATGATAATGATAATAGTACAAATAATAATAATAATAATAACTTTGACAATAATAATAATAATAATAATAATAATAATAAAAGAATAATACGGGTGCATTGCATATGCACGTACATGGTTATAGATAATAAATAATAATGCACATGCATCTACATTTGCATGTGATGATAGTAATAATTACAGTAGTAGTAATAATAGTAGTAGTAGTGGTGATAATAGTAGAGTTACTAATGCATATGATAATAGAATATTTCATGTGCATTACATGTGCATGTGTATGGTAATAAATAATAACTCTTGTGCATTGAATTTTCATGTGATGATGATGATGATGATATTAATAATAATAATATTATTATTATTAACAGCAAATCTATTTTTTTCCATTTTCGAAAATGTCGCTTTAAGGATAAGTGAGAACCAAACATTTCCACACAATATTCAAATTTCAAATTTCAAACTTCATCATCACCCTCCTGTCATCTCGAACCAAGTGGCTGCCTCGAATCGTACACCCATCGCATCGAATGCCGGACCATACGTCTCCCATCATCACAACGCTGACAAGCCAACTTCGTCGTCTTCACACAGGAATCCACATCATCATCTTGTCTATATCCCTGATCCATTTCCAGATCGCCGGTGAGCCCTTCCATCGGAGTCCGTCGTCGCCGAGATAAAACCTTCATCGCCTCCTCCATTATCAACGAACACAACGTCGATCGCCGAGAACTATCGTAGACCCACCGCATCAAAGCACCCGACCAACCTTCCTTGCGCCGCTTCCCTGTCCCCACCATCAGCCTCGGACCGTCGACCGCCAACCACAATCACTGGAATTCCTCACCGTTGCCGTCATCAACAACCACCAGCCCAGAAACTGGTCGGAAGAACCATTTCACAGCAAGAATCAAACAGAACAATGAAAATCAACAAAGGAAAACCCCACTGCAGCCACCCCAACCATCGAAGAAAAAACCCTCGCAGACCCTCAGAGTACTCCGTCGTCCTAAATCAGGAGATACCTCCACATGCTGAAAGACCGCCGCTGGGCAACAACTCAGAACCGAGAGCAAACCCGTGAACGCTCCATAGAGTATGTCATTGAACAAACCGGTCTTACGCCCACAGATCAGACCAGTAGAGTCGTAGAAGCCCAAAACGTTCCTCCATAGCAAGGAGAACAAATCCCAAGATCACCGAGGAGAACACCCGAGGCATCCGAAGAGGTTCCACCATAGGGATGAGGCGGTGGTGAAAAAATCCTCAGCACTGCCAGCTTCAAGTGAATCTGCTAAGAGAAAATCATGAACACTAAAAATCAAAGCAAGGAGAAAAAGAAACAAAAGACCCCCCCTCCCCAGACCACTCCAGACCCACTGTCATCCTCAAAGAAAAGAAGTCACCTCCGCAAAAACCAAGCCCTATACACAAAGAAATCGTCGTGCCAGGCCAACCATCTACAGGGAGGAGACGATTCAGAGAGAAGAGAGCCAGAGCGATATGGCCAGAGAGGGGAGGAGCTGAGTACCGAGGTGAAACCCTCGATGCCGTGAGAGATAAAGTAGAAGCCGCTCTGAGGCATGTCCCAATAATAATAATAATAATATTAATAATAATAATAATAATAACAAAGCATGTGATAATAGAATAACACACATTCATTGAATGTGCATGTATGTGCATTTTGATGTGAATTTTCATGTGATGATAATAACAATAACAACAACAACAACAACAACAAAAACAACAACCACAATAATAATAAAAACAATAATAATAAAAACGCAGGTGATGATAAAATAACATCTATGCATTGCATGTGCACGTTCATGGTAATAAAAATATAATAATAACGTACGTGCATGTGCATGTGAATTTTCATGAGATTATGATCATAATAATAATAATAGTAGTAATAATAAGTTATAGTTGTTAGAAAAAACAGAAGACGGGACAAAAGTGGTAGAAATGGTGTCTCAAAAAACCTAACAAATCACAGAGATATTAAAAAAGACCTATCTTCTTATTCAGTTGTCCATTTCCACTCCGTGAATAGTCAAACTAACTCTATGGGAACGAACTATGATAAAAATAGGTTTCGAGGGCCGAACAGACACATAGATCAGAAGTTATGACCGTTTTAAGAAAAATTTGACGGGGATCCGGACATAGAAATGATGTTTTGGATTCCTTCTAATTGGTTTATGGGATTTTTGGTTCCCAAAAATGACTTGAGCTTTTTTCAAGTTATCCTTATATGTAGATCTTTTTTCTACCTTCGATTTGAAATGTGGTACAGCTCAAACAGAGAACCGGAGTGTAAGTTATTGTCGTTTGAAGTTGGACATTTTTTTGGAGTGGTATAGCTAATATATCTACTGTTTCTATGCTCTTCTCACAGATTTGATTAGACTTGGTCCTTACTCATCTCATGAGATACGATTTTATTAGTCACAATGCTCAAACGGACACCATAAGGAGAAGTTATGCTTATTTTAGTGAGTTGCGGGTTTCTTAGGTTTTTTGGTTCTAGGAGGGTTTCTCAATTTAAAATGACAATAACTTTTACTACGTGTCTTCATTTTGTCTCTACCACATATAAAATCGAATATTGTCAAAATATACACAGTTTGGTAATGACTGGAACCCTATCTGAAATTCATCAACCCCCCAAAAGACCCAAAATCCCTTTGGATGGTCAAAAGATTGGTTTCTGGTGTCTGTTGTGCAATAACTTCTTCTATGGGTGTCTGTTTTTCCTCTACCACAAATCAAATTGAAGCTTGAGACCAGACCTACGCTATTATAACCACTAAAGCACCTTCTCACATCCTTGAAGGCAAAAAACGGTACTTAATCCCTCCAAAATACCATAACTTGTACTCTGGGAGTCCGTTTTTCCTCTAACATATATAAAATTGAATCTTTCGACTATATCTAAAAATCTGTGACCAATAGAAACACCTTATCACATTCTTAAAGACTCAAAAGGTCCTTAAGTCCCCCAAATGACCATAACTTCTGCTCTGGGTGTTCGTTTCACCTCTACCACATATCAAATTGAAGCTTGTGACTAACTCTACACATCTATGATAATCATGACCAACTAAATAACCCTAAAAAACCTTGAATAACCCCATAAACACTAAAAAACATTAAAAACCATGCAAAACCCCAACAAACCCTAACAAACCCCAACAAACCCTAAAAAACATAACAATCTCTAAAATCCCTAACAAACCATAACATGCCCTAAAAAACCCCAAGAAGCACTAAGAAACCCCAATAAACACAAAAAACCTAAAGAAATCTTAAACCCCCCCTAAGAAACCATAAGAAACCCTAGCATAACACTAAAAACCCTAAAAACCCTAACAAAACCATAAGTAAACCATAGAAACACTAACACACCCTTAGAAACCCTAACAAACCCTTAAAACCCCTAACACACCATTAGAAACCCTAACACACCCTTATAAACCCCAACACACCCATAAAAACCCTAACACAACCTTAGAAATCCTTAGAAACCATAACACACCCATAGAAACCCTAACCCACCCATAAAAACCCTAACCCACCATTAGAAACCCTAACAAACCCTTAAAAACCCTAACAAACCCTTATACACCCTAAATCACTCTAATAAGAACTAATAAATCCTAACAAACCCTACCAACTAATAATAAACCATAATAAACCCTAAAAAACCCTAAAGCCCCTACTAAACCCTAATAAACAATAATATATAATAATAAACCCTAAAAACTCTATTAGACCCCAATAAAAGCTACAAAATACCTAAAAACTAAAATATACAAAAAACGTTATTAAACCATTCAAAATGATAATATTCCCCAAAACCCTAAAAAACCCAGCAAAACCTGACGAAACCAAAAAAATACCTAAAACCCCAAAAAAACCCTAAAACCCTAAAACCCATAAAACCCTAAAAACCCTAAAACCCTAAAAAATACTAAAAACCCCTAAAAACCTAAAAAACTCTAAAACCCCTAAAAAACAAAAAAACTGAAAAAACCCAAAAACAAACCTAAAAAAACCTCAAAAAACATTAAAAAACCCTAAAAACCTAAAAACCCTAAAAATGCTAAAAAAAACCTAAAAAGCCGAAAAATTCCTATAAAAACCCTAACAAACCCTATGAAACCCTTAAAAACCCTAAAACCCCCAAGAAAACCCTAAAAATCTCAAAAGAAACCCTAATACACCCTAAAGAACCCTAAAAATCCAAAAACTCTAAATAACCTTAAAGAATCACTAAAGCCACTAACAACTCTACATAAACCCTATCAATTGCTAAAAAACCTGAAAAATGATTCAAACCCCAAAAAATGCAACAAAACCCCAAAAAATGCTAAAATAACCCAAACAAAGCATAAAAAATCCAAACGCACCCATAAAACCCAAAAAACGCACAAAACCCCAAACAACGCAAACAAACCGTAACAAACCCTAAAAACACTAAAAAAATCTAACAAACCCTAAGAACCACTAATAACCCCTAAGAACCACTAATTAACCCCAATAACCCATAAAACCCCCTATTAAACCCTAAAAACCCAAATAAACACTAATAAATCGTAATAACCTGTAATAAACCCTACCAACTCTATTAGACCCTAATAAATGCTACAAAAGCATAAAACCCCTAATACATAATAAAAGCAGTATTAAACCATAATAAACCCAAATAATAACTCAAAACCCTATCAAACCTGACAAAACGCTACAAAAAATCACCAAATAATAGCCTACAAAACCCTACAACCCACTAATAAACCCTAAAAACCCTTGTCACGACCTGTCCTCGGGGCCCGTGTCGTGACTACCCCAAGCCCGCCTTTCATAGGCTAGGGGATGGCGAAAAGAACCAAAGGCGTAAATCCCAAAAAAAGGGAAGGCATTTCCCTTACGAAACGAAACACACACAAACAGAGTACAAGTAGAAGCTACACTAAGTAAAGAAGTAAAACAAACGTGCTGAAAGTACAAGGGTCCAATAATACAAGCCCAAAAGAAATGTATAGCTACAACTAAAAGTAAAGTACAAATCAAGGACCACAGCTGAAAGGTGACAAGCCGCTCCTGCATCATCCTCCGGCTTCCTACCTGAAGGGTAGGTACATCACTCCATGTCCGCCCATCTCCTCCGGGTAAAGACTCGTCAAGATATCCACCTCCGGGCACCATATCGTCGTGAGATCCTCCTCCGGGTACCGTCCAGCTCTACAAGCCTCAACCACAATCGGTGATCTCTGTCGTCTGCAACCAACACAACGTAGTGCGGGCGAAGCCCGTGCAGGGGTGAGTATATGATACTCAGTAGGGACCCCGAGACCCCCGACGGTCTCCCTGAATCCACAAAGGATAAACTACAGAGAAAAGATACAATCACGAAGTATCATCTAACACTACTTAGGTATATTCCCATACATATACCTAAGCCATCAAATTCAGTTCAGGTCCAACTCACGAGCTCAAGTACAATCCAGTACACTCAGGAAAGTAAAACATAATCCACACAAGAAAATACGACCCAATCCACACAGGAAATCATAGTCCAATCCACACAGGATATCAAGTCAATCACATCGAATATAATGATTGAAAGTCAAGACTTAGCTCACGCAGGTATACTACTCACGAAGAGGGGTGGAGATGATTAGATGTAGCCTCTGAATCATCTCCTCTACTGAACCCACGTAGTATCCATGTTTAGTAGTCATCGTTGTCGAACCCATGGAGGATCCATGTATAGTAGTCATCGTCATCGTACCCACGGAGGATCCCAACATGGTAGTCGAACCCACTGAGGATCCCAGTACAATAGTCATCCTCTTAGAACCCACAAAGGATCCCAGTATGGTATTCATCCTCATCGAACCCACAGAGGATCCCAGTACGGTAGTCGTCCTTGTCGAACCCACGAAGGATCCCAGTACGGTAGTCGTCCTCATCGAACCCACGGAGGATCCCAGTACGGTAGTCATCTTCGTCGCAGTCGCATCCAGCTCTAGGGTTCCCACACACAGCATGCTCAATTCTGGGAGGGTCCGCTCCACGAGCCAAGCGGGGTCGATACATAAACTGACACGAAGTCCGAAGTTGATGTATCCCAAAGTTCTGTCTCATCAAAAGGAACTCAACGCGACAGTCGGCGCGTCAATCGGACATCCGGTCTGAGAGTTATTGGCTTTTTCGTCCTAGGGGCCCGGTTGGGTTTTAAGTCAAAACCAACCTGATCGTACTCCAACTGCGTCCAAACCTTGAGAGGAGAAATCCAAAAGAACCGTCTCACTAAGAGGAATCCAACAAAGTCGACGACACGTCGATCGAACGTCCAGAGCTCATGTTATAAGAATTTCCGCTCCGAAGGCCCATTTTGATTCATGTTCGAACCAACCCGACCGTGCCCAAAGAACTCTGAAACCTTGAGTTTAATATACCGAAACGACCGTATCAATCCAAGGATCGCATCTCAACTAACGTTATGTCGATCGGAGGTCCACCCCCTTTTTGCGCAACGGAGGACCCAGTGGGGTCCTCTCTAAATGAACTCGGGGGTTTTGCCCCCCGGTTTTCTTGGAAAACGGCCGGCCGTTTGGCCTGCCGTTGGGCCGGACTTGTGAACTGTTGTAGGACCCGTGAGGGGTCCCTCCTCCTATAGCTCCGGCGGCCAGCCGTGTCCGGCCGCCTCCTGCTGGTGACCACCACCGCAGGACCCCGCGGTCCCGCCCTTCCGAAGCGCCGGTGGCTGGTTTATCCGGCCGCCTCCAGGTTTTCCGTCGTAGCCAAAGGGCCGTGGCTCTTAATGCTCAGGCGGCCGGGGAGTCCGGACACCCCCTGTTGGTGACTTCCGCATCCTTATGTCGCGACCCTTCTTCGTCCGGCGCCGTGAATCAGCGATGCGCCCCTCCGTCGTGGCCCACTTCAGCCGCGACATTCCCTCGAGTTCTTCAGCGTGGCGCGACGATGCTGCACACCACCTCCATAGCTCTTTTCGTTCCCGCGTGGTGCATCGGCACCGCACCACCTTCGTTCGAGCCACAACGAGTACAACAAAAAGGGGGAGGAGGTTCGGCCGTGTTTGTGCAATCCGGCCCCCTCCCGTTAAATCGATAACAAGCGGCTAAAGGTTTAACGATGGATGCCAAAAAAATCACGAACATTAAATCAAACCCCTACCTCAAGGAGTTGTCGAACAATTATCGTCGCGGGAAAACGGTGTCGTGGAAGATGGTGTCGTGGAACGAGGGTCCGTATACGTCGTCGGTGCACACCCAATGAAGGATACATCATCCCCATTTCTTTGATGCAGAATGAAGATCAAAAGGTGTGTCAGTGTTCTTCGCGTTCTTCTACGAGGAAGAAGATGTTCTTCGAGAATTTGGTTATTCTCTCCCCAGATTGCACACAACAAATCAACCAAAAATAAAATAAGACTTTGTCTTATTTTGTTCACACATGCTAACATTTTTAAAATTCAAAATGAATTCACCAAATTAATTAACTTGTGTTGTCAAATTAATTTGGTGTTTAATTGGCGTGCATTAATGTGGAAGAGTGGATGAGTTACAAAATTAAATGCTAGAGGGGGGTAAAATGGGGTGTTTGGGAAATTGAAGGAGGTGGGGGCTCGTGTGGGCCCCACCCCAACTTCCTCACAACTTCCTTTCCCTAAACACTTAAACCACTAGCGGTATAATAAAAATATAATTGTAAAGCAACTATATTTTTATTCTTCACATTTTTTTAACAATTCCTCCCGAGAAAACGCACCTTAGGGAAAGGTTTTCCTAAGCAATTATCGTCACTGCGGTTTCATCGGTGCCCTCGGATTTCAATTCCGAGCACCGGATCAAAAGTTAGAAAAACCGGCTCGTTCGTTCACTGAATGTACCTGAGCTAAACTTCAGAAAATTATTCCGGGCACACTGGGCCTCGAAATCAAGTGCCATCAGAAACTGCGTACTCGTAGAATTCCAAAGAAAATTAAGAAAAAATGTCCCTTGAAATTTACGGGTCTTTACAACCCTAATAACCCAAAAATAAATCATAACAAACCCTAAAAACCCCAAATAAATTGTAACAAATCCTAAGAATTCCAAATAAATCATAACAAACTCAAACCAACCATAAAAAACCCCTAATAAACCCCAATAATCCCTAAAAAAATCATAATTAACCCTAATAAATTATAATAAACCAAAATACTCATTAAAAACACTAATAAATAAAATAATCCCTAATAAATCATAAAAAATCCTAAAAAATCCTAAAAATGGTTGACAAACCCTATAAAAATCTATTAATGCCTACAAAATCCCAACAAAACCCGAATATACAATAAAAAATGCTAATAAACTGTAATAAATCCAAAAGAACACAAATAAACCCTAGAGAACCATAATAAACCCTAAAGAACCATATTAAACTATAAAGAACACTAAAAATCCCTAAAGAACCCAAAAAAACACAAAAACACATTATATAAACCCTAAAAACCACTACAATACCCAAACAAACCCTATAACACACTAAAAACCCTAACAACCCCTATCAATCCCAAAAACACAAATAAACCCATAAACCCCCCCCCCCAAACCATTAAAAATCCATCAGATACCATAAAAAACCATAACCACCCGTTAAAACCCCTTAAAAACCCTAAAAACACTAAAAACCATAAACAACCATTAAATCCAAAAAATAAAGCTTCAAATAGAAACATAAACCCTAAAAACATTACATAAACCCTAAAAAATGCAACAAAACCCCTAAAACCGAACATAAACCAAAAAACACAACATAAACCCAAAAAACGCTACATAAACCCAAAAAGCACTACATAAAACCTAGAACTATAACATAAACCCTAAAAATCACAACATAAATCCTAAAAAACGCAACATAAACATTAAAAAAACTACATAAAAATCTAAAAACACAATATAAACCCTAAAACACTACATGAACCCTAAAAAAGTAACATAAACCCTAAAAATGCAACATAAACTCTACATTAACCCTAAAAATGCTACATAAACACAGAAAATGCAACATAAACCCAAAAAATTCTACATTAAACCTAAACTCTAAATAAACTACATAAACCCTAAAAACATTACATAAACCCAAAAAAATGATACATAAAACCTAAAACCACTAACTAAACCCTAAAATGCTATATAAACACTAAAAATGCTACATAAACACTAACAACACTACACAAACCCAAAAAATGCTACAAAAACCCTAAAGACGCTTCAAAACCCTCAAAAAATATTAAACTATAAAATACCATAATATAAAACATTAAACCCTAATAAACCCCTAATAAACCTCTAATAAACTCTAATAATCCCTAAAAAACCTTATAATCCCTAAAAACCCTAAGAAACTCTACTCAACCCTAATAAAACCCCCAAAACACCTAATAAACCCTAATAAATGAAAATAAATCCTAATAAACACTAAAAACACGTAATGAAAACCTAAACAACCCTAACCAACCCTAATAGAATCTAATAAACACTAATAAACCCTAATAAACCTCAAACAAACCCTAAAAAATCCCTAAGAAACCGTAAATAAAGCGAAATAAACCCTCCTCAAACCTAACAAACCACAACACACCATAATAACCCCTAATAAAACCCTACAAAACCCTAATAAAGAAAACAAATGCTAGTATACCTTATAAAATCCCTAGAAACTCTGATAAACACTAATATAACCTAATAAACCCTAAAATCACTCACAAACAATATAAAAATGACCAAAAACAATAAAAACACGCTATATTACCTAAAAAGACCTAAAAACACTAATATAACCTAATAAAGACAAAAAATTCTAATATACCCTAAAAATTCCTTGAAACCCTAATAAACCATAATAAACACTAATATAACCTATGAAACTCTAAAAACACACACAAACAAAGACAAAATGGTCACAAACATTAAAAACACACAATATTATCTAAAAGGACCAAACAAACACTAATATAACCTAATAAAACAAAAAAACTAATAAACCCCTAACATTAACTAATAAACACTAAAAATCCCTAATTAACCCTAATAAAAACTAATAAAACCAAATAAAACCATAATAAAACCCTAAAAATACATTCTCAACCCTAATAAACCTTGACACACCAAATAATTAAAAAGCCCTAGAAAACCTAATAAACCATAATAAATTCTAATAAACCTAATAATCCATAAAAAATGCTCACAAACACTCAAAACATGCAAATAAACAATAAAATTCATAACAACTGCTCATATATATTAACAAAAACTAAAAAACCCTCATATACCCTAATAAAAAAAGTAACAAACCCTAGTAAACCCTAAAAATCCCTAAAAACCCTAATAATCCCTACTCAACCCTAATAAACCCTAATAAAACCCTAAAGATACATACTCAACCCTAAAAACCCTAAAAATACCTAGTCAACCCTAATAAACCTAAACACATGATAATAAACGATAATAAACCCCCACTAAACCCTAAAAAATACAAATATACCATTAAAACCCCTAATATACCCTAAAAACCCTAATATACCCTCTTAAAAATTAATAAACCATAATGAACCCTAATACACCCTAATAAATCAAAAACATACCCAAATATACCATAATATACCATAATATAGCCCAATAAACCCAACTCAATCCTAGTAAAACCCTAAAAATACATAATAAACCCAAGTAAACCTTGACACACCATAATAAACCCGAATAAAATACTAATAACCCCCACCAAACCCTAAAAATGCTAATATACCATTAAAATACCCTAAAACTCCAAAAAATAATAAAAAATGTTAATATCACCTAAAAATCCTAAAAAATGTTAGTAAACCCTAAAAATACCTCTAATAATAATAGTAGTAATAACGCACGTGCATGTGTAGAGGCATGTGCATGGTTTAAATAATAATTAATAATGCACGTGCATGTGCATGTTCCTGTGAATATTCATGTGAATGATAATAAATAATAAATAATAAATAATAACACATGTGAATTGCATGTGTATCTACATGTGAATTTGAATGATAATAAATAATAAATAATAACGCACACACAAGTGAATGTGCATGTGCATGTGCATGTGCATGGTGATAAATAATAAATAATAACCAAGTCCACATGAATATGCATTTGAATGTGAATGATAATAAATAATAAATAATAACACATGTGATAGTAGAATAATACACGTGCATTGCGTGTGCACACTACTACAAAAATGGCCTTTATCAGCACTAGAAAATTGCATTAACAGTGCTAAAAAAGTGTTCTTAATTGAGGTGAGGATATAGGGGGTCCCTTTTATCAGCGCTTTTTTAGCGCTGATAAAAGGGGACGTTTATCAGCGCTTCTAAAAAACACTGATAAAAGATAAAAAAATTAAAAAAATAAAAAAATAAAAAATATTTATATAATGCGGGGGGGGCACTTTTAACAACGCTTCCCCCCCGTTATCAGCACTTGGCGGACCCCCCTCAATCTCTACCACGCGCTACCCTTCTCGCGCATTCCCCGCACATGCACACCTCCTTGCTTCCACCCAAACCCGAACTCGTGACTTCCCCCCTTGCATGCCTACACCTTTATCACTAAGCCATTTCATTTTTTCTCTATTTAATGATATATCTATTTATTTATATCTATAGTTATATTTATTTGTATATTAATATAGATTCATATTAATATAAATATATTTAGTTATATTAATAGATATATATTTATTCATATATTAGTATATATATATATATATATATTTATTCTTATATTAATATATATTTATATTAATATGTTTTTTATCCATATATTTATTTTTATATTAATATATATTTATTAGATTAGTTTTAAATACATTTGTAAAATATGTCTTTTATGTGTGTTTATAAATAAATACATACATACATATATACAACACACAAACATACATACACACAGACACACACACACACACACATATATATTTATGAATAAATAAAAATATATGTGTATTTGAAAATCCATAGAATGTTAAAAAGACCATAACATCTACTATAGAAGCCTGTTTCAACTCCACAACTATTCCAATCGAAGAAAATGAAACAATCTTCGATATGATATGTGGTAAAGGCCTAACGGACATCCGGGTTAGAAGTTATACATGTTTGAATGTTAACAAATCGGGGTATCCCGACTAAAGCCACTAACAATGCTTCATCAACCCTATCAATTGCTACAAAAACCGGAAAAATGCGTCAAAATGCACAAAACACAACAAAACCCCAAAAACGCTAAAATAATCTTAACAAATCATAAAAAATCCAAAGACACCCATAAAACCCAAAAAAATGCATAAAACCCAAACAACTCAAAAAACCTTAATAAACCATAAAAACCCTAACAAAACCTAAAAAACCCTAACAAACACTAATAACCCCTAATAACCACTATTAAACCCTAAAACCCTAATAAACACTAATAAATCGTATTAACCTTTAATAAACCCTAACAAACTCTATTAGACCCAAATAAATAATACAAAAGCCATAAAACCCCAAATATACAATAAAAATACTATTAAACCATAATAAACCCTAATAATCACTAAAAACCCTAAAAAACCTGACAAAAACGCTATAGAAACCTCCAAATAATATCCTACAAAGCCCTACAACCCACTAATAAACCCAAAAAAAACCCTAATAATTCCAAAATAATTCCTAACAAACCCTAAAAATGCCAAATAAATCATAACAAATCCTAATAATGCCAAATAAATTGTAACAAACTAAAACAAACCATAACAAACCCCTAATAAACGCAATAGACCCTAACAAAGCATAATAAACCCTCATAAATAATAATAAACCCAAATACACGTTACTAAAGCCTAATAAATAAAATAAACCCTAATAAACTCTAATAAATACTAAATAACCCTAAAAAGGTTTGATAAACCCGAGAAAAAGCTATTAATGCCTACAAAATCCCAATAAAACCCTAATATATAATAAAATATTCTAATAAACTATTACAAATTCTAAAGAACACTAGTAAACATTAAAAAACCTTAATAAACCCTAAAGAACCATATTAAACTCTAAAGAACACTAAAAAACCCTAAAGAACCCAAAAAATTCTAAAACACGTTATATAAACCCTAAAACCCGCTAAAATATCGAAATAAACGCTAAAACACAATAAAAAACCCCTATAATTCCAAAAAAACAAATAAACCCATAAACCCCCCCCCCAAAATCATTAAAAAGACATCAGATACCATAAAAACCATAAACACCCGTTAACAACCCGTAAAAACCCTAAAAAACACTACAAACCATAAACAACCATTAAAACCCTAAAAAGGCTTCAAATAGATACATAAACCCTAAAAACATTACATAAACCCTAAAAAATGAAACAAAAACCCTAAAAACACAACATAAACCAAAAAACACAATATAAACCCAAAAAATACTACATAAACCCTAAAAGCACTACATAAACCCTATAACTCTAACATAAACCCTAAAAATGCTACATGAACATTAAAAAATGCTATATAAAACCTAAAAATACAATATAAACCCTAAAAACACTCCATGAAACCTAAAAACGTTACATAAAGCATAAAAATGCACCCGAAATGCTACATCGCCCCTAAAATGCAATATAAACCCAAAAAATGCAACATAAACCCTAAAAATGCTACATAAAACCAAAACCCTAAACACGCTACATAAACCCTAAAAATGTTACATAAAACCTAAAAATTATACACAAAATCAAAAACCGCTAACTAAACCCTAAAAACGCTACATAAACTCTAAAAATGCTACACATACTCTAACAACTCTACACAAACCCTAAAAAATGCTACAAAAACCCTAATGATTCTTTAAAACCCTCAAAATATTAAACCCTAATATACCATAATATAAAAAATTAAACCCTAATAAACCCATAATAAACTCTAATAATCCCTAAAACACCTTATAATTCCTAAAATCCTAAGAAACTCTATTCAACCCTTATAAAACCCCAAAATACCTAATAAACCCTTATAAATTATAATAAAACCTAATAAACCCTAAACACACGTTAAGAAAACCTAAACAACCCTAACCAACCCTAATAGACACTAATAAACACTAATAAACCCTAAAAAACCCCAAAAAACCCTACAAAGCCATAATAAACCATAAATAAATCTAAATAAACGCTACTCAACCCTAACAAACCTTCACACACCATAATAGCCCCTAATAAATCCCTACAAACCCTAATAACGAAAAAATGCCAGTATACCTTAAAAAATCCCTAGAAACCCTGATAAACTCTAATATAACCTAATAAACCCTAAAAATGCTCACAAACAACAAAAAAACGATCAAAAACAATAAAAACACAATATATTACCTAAAAAGAGCTAAAAACACTAATATAAACTAATAAAGACAAAAAATTCTTATAAAACATAAAAATCCATAGAAAACCTAATAAACCATAATAAACTCTAATATAACCAAAGAAACCCTAAAATGCTCACAAACAAAAACAAAACACTCACAAACAATAAAAACATGCTGTATTTTCTAAAAAGACCTAACAAACACTAATATAACCCAATAAAACAAAAAAAACTAAAAACCCCTAACAAACCCTAAAAACCAATAAAAATCCCTAAAATTCCCTAATAAACCCTAATAAAAATGAATAAACCCTGATAAAATCCTAAACATGTCCTAAAAATACCTTCTCAACCCTAATAAACCTTGACACACCATAACGAAACCTAATAAAACCCAACTAAACACCAATAAACAAAAAAACGCAAACAAACCATTAAAAAGCCCTAGAAACACTAATAAACCATAATAAATTCAAAAACATGCTATATTATATAAAAAGACCTAACAAAAACTAATATAACCTAACAAAACAAATAAACAAATAAACCCCTAACTAACCCTAACAAACCCTAAAAATCCCAAAAAATACCAAATAAACCCTAATAAACACAAATAAACCCCGAAAAAACCCTAAAAATACCCAAAAAATACTTTCTCAACCCTAATAAACCTTGACATACCATAAAATACCCAATAAAACCCAACTAAACCCCAATAAATAAAAAAATGCAATCAAACCATTAAATAGACCAAAAACTCTAATAAACCATGATAAATTAAAATAAAAACTAATAAACCATTAAAAATGCTCACAAACACTAAGAACAAGCTAACAAAACCAAAATAGTCAAAACAAACCCTCATAAATATTAACAAAAACTAAAAAACACGCATATACCCTAATAAAAACACTAACAAACACTAATAAACACTAAAAATCTTTAACAAACCCTAATAAACCATACTCAACCCAAAAAACCCTCATAAAACCTTAAAGATACTGACTCAAACCTAATAAAACCCTAAAAATAACTACTCATCCCTAATAAACCTTAACACACCATAATAAACCATTATAAACCCCACTAAACACTAAAAAACGCAAATATACCATTAACAATACCTAAACCCCCTAATAAATTCTAATAAAACCAAACAGTGCTTAAAAACACTAATAAACTCGAATAAACACTACTAAACACTAAAAACCCCTAATATACCCTCTTAAAAATTAATAAACCATAATGAACCCTAATAAATCCAAAACACACCCAAATATACCATAATATACCATAATATACCCAAATAAACCCAACTCAATCCTAATAAAACGATAAAAATAACTAATAAACCTTAATAAACCTTCACACGCCATAATAAACCCTAATAAAATTCTAATAACCCCCACCAAACCCTAAAAAACACTAATATACCATTAAAAAACCTTAAAACCCTAAAAACCCATAATAATTGATAATAACACCTAAAAATCCTAAAAAATGATTGTAAAACCTAAAAATACCTCTAATAATAATAGTAGTGATAATGCACGTGCATGTGCATGGTTTAAATAATAAATCATAACGCACATGCATGTGCATATGCATGCGCATTTGTAGGTGAATGATAATAAATAAAAAACTATAAATAATAACACATGTGAATTGCATGTGTATGTGCATGTGCATGTGAATGATAATAAATACTAAATAATAACGCACATCCAAGTGCATGTGCATGTGCATGTGCATGGTAATAAACAATAAATAATAACAAAGTCCACATGAATGTGCACTTGCATTTGAATGATAATAAATAATAAAAAAACACATGTGATAATAGAATAACGCAAGTGTATTGCATGTGAAAGTGCATGAGAATAAATAATAATAACACATGTGAAAATAGAATAATGCAAGTGCATTGCATTTTCATGTGCATGGTAATAAATAATATTTAATAACGCACCTCTATGTGCATTTACATGTAATGATAATGATAATTACGCATGCTTTTTCATGGTAATAAATAATAAATAACATTGCACGTGCATGCACATTTGTATTTGATTATTCAAACAATAATAATAATAATAATAATAGAATAATGCAAGTACATTGCATGTGCACATGCATAGTTGTAAATAATAAATAAACAATAGTAAATAAGAATGCACATGCATGTGCATGTGCGTTTACATTTGATAATAATATTAATAATACTAATTATAATAATAATAATAATAATAATGCACGCAGGTGTATGGTAATAAATAATAAATAACAACGCACATGCATGTGGATTTCCTTGTGATAATGATAATAATAATGATAATGATAATAATAATAATAATAATAATAAAAGAATAATACAAGTGCATTGCATATGCACATTCATGGTAATAAATAATAAATAATAACGCAGGTGCATCTGAATTTCCATGTGATGACAATAATAATAACAGAAGTAATTGTAGTAGTGATAATAGTAGTAGTACCAATGAATGTGATAATAGAATATTAAATGTGCATTACCTGTGCACGTGCTTGGTAATAAATAATAACATGTGTGCATTTAATTTTCATGTGATGATGATGACGATGATAATAATAATAATAATATTATTAATAATTTTAATACTAACAACGAATTTGATAATAGAATAATGCAGGTGCATTGAATGTGCGTATTTATGTATTTTCATGTGCATTTTCATGTGCATTTACATGTGATGATAATAACAATAACTACAAAAACAACAACAACAACAACCACAATAATAATAATAACAATAAGAATAACATTGTATGTGATAATAAAATAATGTTTTTTCATTGCATGTGCACGTGCATGGTAATAAAAAATAAATAATAATGCACGTGCATGTGCAGGTGCATGTTCATGAGATGATGATGATGATAATAATAATAATAATAATAACACTAATAATAATAATAATAATAAAAAAAAAACAACTCATGTGATAATAGAATAATGCACGTGCATTGCATGTGCTGTGCATGATAATAAATAATAACTCATAGCGCACAAGATCATAATAATAACAATAATAGTAATATTATTTATCACTACACTAGAATAGGCATTTAGCGGAGGTTATAACCGCCGCTAAATGGTGTGGCGACGGTTTCCAGAAACCGCCCCCTAATACGGCATCGCCAATATTTTCACGGCGGTTATTGTCGTTTAGCGGCGGTTTAAGGAAAGCGTCGTAGCTGCCTCATTTCACGGCGGTTTTAGCGGCGGTTATAACCGCCGCTAATAAATTCAAATCCAGCGCCGTAAAACCGCCACTAAATCCAAGAGAACCGACGCGGGATGAGACTTCCACGATGCGACTATTTTGAGGCAGTTATAACTGCCGCTAAATGTATATTTTATTTTACGTTTAGCGACGGTTTTTAACGTGTAGCGGCGGTTTGAACCGCCGCGAAATATCTTCCAACTTTCATTTAGCGGCGGTTAAAACCGCCGCTAAAAAGTTGCCCAGAAAAAAAAATTGATTATGCTGCCCCACAACCTGAAAACCAAATTAGACTACATATAACATATAGAACAAGTATAATACATGAAAACAATGCAATATCATCTTTCGGTATTAGGGAAAGCGGTGAATCTAGAGGTTGAAGTGATTCAATGGGTAGGAAAAAAGATAGGGGACAGTTCAATAAATATAGAAGTTAATCTAGAAACAAGGTAATCAAATGTTTTAAATTTAAACAACATGGACATATCAATAAAAATTGTACTAATAGGAAGGGTGACTTTAAAGATAGTAATAATGACCATTCCCTATTAGTTGAACAAGACTTCGACACTAGTAATGTGTTAAATGTCACTGATATAGCTATCTTATATGAATAGAACCAGGATTCATGATGCTCATTCCACATGTGCCCAAATAAGGAATTATTTACTGAATTATGGGAATTGAATAACAGTGAGGTATTTCTAGGGAATAATATGAGTGGTCACATCATGGGCATAGGCTCAATTTTACTAGAGCTTCATGATGGGTCTGTTAAAACTCTTGAATAATTTAGGTGGGTACCTGAATTAAAAATAAACCTAATATCCCTAGGAAACCTTGACCAGAAAGGGCACGACTTCAAGTCTGGATCTGGAAGCCTTAGAGTTTCCCAAGGATCCCTCACTGTAATAAAGGGAACCCTTCGCAATGGTCTGTTTTTGTTAGATGGAAAAGTGTATAGAAACCAGTTGAATAGTTATTCTGGTTCATATTGTGATTCCACCAGCTTATGGAATAGGATACTAGGGCATGTTAGTGCCATGGGTCTTAGTGAGCTTAAGAAACAGTGCCTTCTAAGTAATATCACTCTTAACAGTTTACCTTTTTCTGAAGACTATGTATATGGGAATTCTAGGAGAATCTCCTTCAGTAGATCCATGTTTAAGGCTAAGAAACCACTTGAATGTGTACATTCTAACTTGTGGGGTCCTTCTTGGGTTACCTCCCATGGTGGTTGTTTATACTTTGTAACCTTTATTGATGATTTCTCTAGGGGAGTGTGGATTTATATTATTAAGCACAATTCAGATGCCTTTCAGACTTTTATGAAATGGAAAGTTGCAGTAGAGAGTGAGACTAATAATAAACATAAGGCCTTAAGAACTGATAATGGTTTAGAATATATATCCAATGAATTCATTGAATATTTTGAATCTGAAGGAATTAGGATATATCGGTCTATTTTGGAAACTCCATAACAGAATGGGTTAGCAGAGAGAATGAATAGGACTGTTCTTGAGAGGGTAAGGTGTATGTTATCCCACTGAAAACTATCTAGGTCCTTCTAGGCTGAGGATGATTCAATAGAAGTGCACCTCATTAACTGTTTTCCATATTCTGATAACTCCTTTATGACACCATAATAAATTTCGAAGGTCACACCCCCAAATCTAGCTCACCTTAGAATATTTGGATCCATAGCTTACGTGCATTCATGTAATGATAAGCTAGCAGATAGGGCTATTAAATGAATATTCGTGGGATATCTAGAGGGTGTTAAAGGGTATTATTTATGGGTAGATAAACCATGTTACTAGAAATACATCGTTAGTCACAATGTGGTCTTCCATGAATCTGGTGTGACCAGCAGCAAAGTACCAAAACCTGTTGTAGCTCCTGATGAAGCTACAGGACCCTTAGAGGTCCCAAAACCTTTAGGTGTTGATGTTCCGTTAATATTAGGTGACCAACCTCAGTTTAGTGTTGGTCCTGCTCCTTTGGTTACCCAAGCCCAGCCTAAATCAGATCCCAATTTGGAATCCGAACCTGAGGACCAGGAACCCGTTGGCCTGATCAACAATTGGCTTACTTGAGATAAATAAAGGAGGGTTATTAAACCTCCAGCCCACTTAAACAAGTCATACATTGTTGCCTATGATTTCAATGTATCTTAGGAATTGTTTAATGATGAGCCTATAACTTTTAAGTAATCTTTTAAGTCCAAAGAATATAGTAATTGGCTGAGATCAATACAAAAAGAAATGAATTCCCTTCTTAAGAACAACACCTGGTTTGTTGTTCTGAAACCCAATAACCAGAAAGTTATAGGTTCAATATGGATTTATAAGAATAAATAAAGCAATGTAGGAGAGTCTAAAATCAAATTCAAAGCATGCATGGTGTCTAAAGGTTTTCTAAAATGTGAAGTCATTGATTATAGTGAAATATTCTCTCCTTTTTTAAGCATTCGTCCATTAGAATTATTCTTGCATTTTCTGCCAAACTTGATTTTCATGTTGAACAACTCGATGTAAAAACCACTTTTTTACATGGTAGTCTTGATGAAAGCATTTATATGAATCCTCTAGAACGATTTTCAAAATTTTTCAAACCAAACTATGTTTTTATTTTACATAAGTCCTTTCATGGGATTAAATAGTCTTCAAGACAATGGTATAAAAGGTTTGATTCATTTATGATTGAGAATCAGTTTTATATAAGTAGATTTAACGCATGTGTGTATTTTAAAACTGTTAAACATGAGTCTTTTTACCTTTTATTATATGTTGATGACATGTTTTTAATATGTAAAAATATAAAGATCATAAATTCCGTTAAGCACCAGTTGAACTGTGTTTAGGGTGTGGATACTAACCACATACCGTATGAGAATGCAATGGAAGAATACCTTATCAAGGATTGGAAAAAGCTATTGAAAACATAGTAGTCATTATAATTAAAAAATGATAACAAAACTGACTATCAGGACACAGAAATGAGCAGATCAGATTGAAAAAACAAAAATTAGCCTGAAACTCATAATGTTGAATGAAAAAAATGTATAGGTCATAGTTAAGAGCATAAATCGTTCCATAATCATGCATGTATGATGCATTAAATTACCATTTATGGATTGATGTACCCCATAAAGAATGAAAACTTCTTATTCTGTTTTTTTTCAACTGATGTACCCCTGCAAACAGAAACAGTATAGTATGTTCATTGTCCTTTAATGCACACCATATGCATCGTTGTCTTGCCTACAGAAGGTGTAAATCAAACCTTTTATGCATGGACCCAAATTGTGTGCTTTTCCCTTGTTGAACGATGCCAGTACTTTTTCATCGTATAGCTGTGATTCATGGAAACACTTCTATACAGTGCTGTATTTTTTGGGCAATGACAACACAGTTTTTAAATGTTGCAACTATTCATAAACATCAAGACATATCAATCTATCATGAAATCCATTTCTAAGGAATTTGAAAATATAGAGTCATGAATAAAGGGATATAAATCTGCTGGGAGGCTTACCGTTGGCATATGTGTACTCCTATTTCCATAAAAATTCGATCTTCTATCACCTGGTTTCTCCATGCAACCATGTTACGACAACCTGAAATCATATTGAAACAAAATATTGATGCATAAAAAGGGAATATAAGTGGATAAAATATGAACACCATTAAAATACATGAAATTTGATTAATAACCTAATTGAATTGATTATTTAATCTGAATACATGTATAACCTGAATGTTGTTCATACGTTGACATCATCCTTGCCAAAGGGGACATCATATTATGCATTGCCTTGTGGTCTCTGAGTAATCTTTCTACATATCAAATTTACAACATCAGTATACATGAAGGAAAGCAAAGAACAATGAACACATTAATGCAAAGATCAAACATACTTCAAATAGGCTCACTTCTGGATAAGAGAGTCCTAAACTTCAATTGTAAAATAGAGTAGTCCGGTGCATGCTGTAAATCTAGATCCATGAGGGAGGAAACAACCTATATAATAAATTATATTGAGCTTATATCAAAAAGGAAATCCTCCCCATGAGGGTCCTTATTACCTTCTCTAAAAAGTTTTATATGATGTCCAGTAATAGTAAATGGAACAACCTTACCATGATCTCGAATTTGTACCGCACCAAAAGGAAAAATTATGAGACAAAATGAAAGGTCCATCCAATTTGACTGAAATTTACCTAGGAAAAGATTCAGACCGGGTTATACAACAACACCTTATCTCCAATCAGAAATTCATTATTAAAGATCAACTTTTCATGAAGAACCTTGGTGTTCTCTTTAAACATAATTTCATTTTCATTAGCATTATTCATTATCACTTCCTACCCTTGCAAACACGGATTTATCTCTTTTCTATCTTCAAGCAGATTCACATTACCATAACCAAATAAGTGTGCACGTGGATGATGAAAATGCCAGAATTAGTAGATATAGTAGATGATAAAAACAAGTAGTAATCCATATCATCAATTGTAAATCAATAAGATTCAACGCATAGTAATATCCTGAGAATGAGAAATCAAGGAAATTTTAGGACATGAAAATGTGTGGTGGAAACAATGTGCCACAAATGTTACATATACAAACCAACTGTTTTCATATTACAAATCAAAAATAAAACTACTCAGGGTCTGATGATACATCATCACCCTCTCCACCTTCATCTCTACTTTGTGTTGTCACCTGTAAGAACATTATATTGAAAATTAAATATGATTGCATATTTATATTAAAACTTTAAACCAATGAAAGTTAGAAAACTAAATGATTTTGATTTTTTGTGATTTACCTGCATACCAACAGTCGATGCACTACCACCGGGGGCATATCTACTCATCTGCTGACGTATTTCAATAAACTATTTCTGCAATGCAGATATCTGATCCCCCTGCTGGTGAACTGTGCTTCGTAAAGAAACAATATCTCTCTTATCATCTCCGGGTATGGTCTGACTAAAGTCAGGAGTAGATACAGCTGCTATCCCTAATGGCCTGCTAAAAATCTTAGATGGTACGGGTCCAAAAACCATCCTACGCACTCTCCCAGCATGCTCCTTCCCAAGGACCTTAGCAACCGGGTCATCCTGGGAGACTGAGTAGGACTGCACAGGACTGGCATCCCATAGCTCTTTAATTTTTACCTCTAAATAAAATATCAAAATATATTAAACCAGTAAAAACTGATAATAAGTTATTATGATGAAAAATTGACTTCATACCCCAACTTCTTTAGCAGGCTCGTTAACAAAACTTCCATCTGATTTCTTATGAACATCCAACCACAGTTTAGTCCTAGATGCTTCATGCCCTAAACTCTGTGACTGCATTAAACAAAGATAAATAAACAATTCAATATATTAAACCAATAATATTGTCTTATAAATATTTAAACTAATTAAAATATTACCAATGTCGTTCGGCTTCTAGAAAAACTTTTTGATCCCACAGTGTGCGGGATGACTTGCTTTGCCTGGTTTGATGCATTTTGTCTTGAATGATCCTGAAATAAATAAAAGGAAATTTAATACTGATGTATTTAATGTCATGTCCTTTTCATATACATGTATAAATGTAAAATGAGGATAATATAATAATATATATTTCAATACCATCCTCTTCTGATCACGATGTCTGTCAACAAACACTTTCCACTTCTCTTTCGGTAGCCCACTGGGTAGCTTCTCATACATCTGTTGTGTGGTCAACAAATTATCATTGACATCACACCATAATCTCCATTTGAAATCTTTCCACTTCTTACCTAGATTTTTCAACGTCCACTACCGTGCTATCACATCAACAACGGTAAAGTGGAAGAACATCTGTATACAGAAATTCATTTTGAACATATTAGTAACATGACATTCAATTAAACCATAATGTAATAAATTTACCTTTATTTGAGAATCAAACACATCATTTTCCAGCTTGAAGGCATATGCCTGCAATCGTCATATGAAATTGGAAGGGAAATGGGCTCCGCTGCCAGCTAGCCTAGAATCTGGCCAAGTAACCCCACAGAATCATCTGTAGGGACCCCGTAAGAATCAAATGGCACAAAAATCTTCTCGCCATTCAGATTCCAAACATCTTAACATTTTATATTTTTCTTCACGGTTTCATTTTTGTCATCTTCAATGAGAAAACAATTATTATAAACAAAATGCAATAAATTTATTTAATTAAATTTTGTACCTATGATTGTGACACTCTAGTGTGTCCGGGATGAACTGGAAGGGGCATGACGCTACCCCACTGCTGAGCCTCCTGAAAGGGGAGTCGACGACTCACCCTCTACTGGGACATCCATGGAAGGTGTGAGAGATGGTGCAGGGGGGGATGGTGCAGGGGTGTCAGCACCTGGCATCTTAGATGTCGTGGGGAGGGAGACAAATGGATTGCCATCTGTCGCGGAACTAGATAAAACAATATACCTCTTCTTCTTTGTCATTCCTGTCATTTAATCAAATAAAATTAAGTTCAGAATATATATTTCAAAAAAATTATGCAGAAAAAAAAATTAAAAATGATAATAGATTCCCAGTACTAACAAACAAAATATATATAACAATGATAATGAATGACCGTAGAAATGAAACAAGTGGTTGCTGAATAAATAAATAGTTGTACACACAATAATTTTATCCTTAAATCATGTCGATTTTCTGCTCCATTGCTTCATCCACTTCATTCATCCTTGCTAGACTAATATTTTCAATATCATGATCGACAACTAATTCTGCTTCCTGTTGCTGATTAAATTCAATTTCAGAGGTCAAATTTTCCACTTCATCACCCGTATCGTACAAATCTCTTTGTATTACATGAGAAACTACACTCCACCCTTCATCGGTAACATCATTCACATAATATATCATTTTTGCTTGTGATTCAAAGATATATGGATAATTCAGTTCATGATCACCAACATCCATCAAGCGAGAGAAGTTCACAGAAGTAAATTGCAAGGAATCTCTTTTAACACCTCTGATAATATCAACCCATTTTCATTTGAATAAAACAACCGAAAAATGTCCGTGGTAGTTTAATTAAATAATATCATTCAACTTTTCATAGTATTACACTTCAAAAAATGTAAATATACCACTATTCTGTGTTTTCAAACCCACTTCTCGATCGACTGTACGAAATCTAAAGCCATTCACATTATAAGCGTCGAACTTTCTAACTTCTTTTAGAGGACCTCTAGCAAGAAACTTCAAATATTCTGACACCTCTGCTCGAGTATCAGTATTCATGATCTGAAAAAAGAAATATACTTTATTAGATTCACAAAATGTATGTGTCAAACTAATATTCGTATTTATTGTGATATTTATGAACTTACACGTCATGCAAACCATTATACAAGCTCTTTATTAACAGCTTTCGTTATATCTTTCTCATTTCGTGTTCAGCCTCTCATTCGTCTCTTTTTTTGTATCCTCAACTCTTCAATAAATGGATCTGCAATGTCACTATTCAGCAGCACATATCTATGTGCCTGTAATAATTCCAATTCAGTCAGTGTTGCATTTGAGGTCCTCCCAACTGATCGGCCAATAGCAGGAAATATTTTGGATTTCTGATGTATTTGAGATTGAGTCGATGTGTTTTCAACACGTCCAACTCGATTAAATCTTGTCTCAATATCATCCAAGTATTGAGAACAAAAGGTAAGACACTCCTTAGCCAAATAGGCTTCAACAATTGAGCCTTCTGGTTGAGTTTTATTTCTCACGTATGATTTCAAATGTCCAAGATATCTGTGAAATAAAACAAACATAATTATGCATTTAATTAAGTACCAATTTTTTTTTACTTAACTGGAAAACATATAAATAAAGTACCTCTCAATTGGATACATCCATCGATAATGAACGGGGCCTTTTAATTTAGCTTCCTCAACCAAATGCACAGTTAAATACATCATTACAGTAAAAAAGGACGGAGGAAAGATCATCTCCATTGCGCAAAGGGGAAATAAAAACCTCTTCTGGAGGTTGTCAAGCTAAAATGGATATAGACATTTCTAACATAGTTGTCTGAAAAATGTGCAGAACTGCAGTACAACAGCAGTAATTTTTTCAGGTAATAATGTACGCAATGCCAATGGTAGTAACTGTTGTAACAAAATATGTGAATCGTGACTTTTCAATCCATGTAACTTACGATTCTTCAAGTAAACACACCTCGAGATATTACTTGAATACCCATCAGATACCTTGACATTCTTTAACATTCGAAGGAATGTATCTTTATCCCTATTTTTCATTGCAAAAATTGTCGGAGGATACTTTTCATTCTCATCTGGCCAGAGATCGCATTTTATGTTCATTGCTTGTAAGTCTTTGCGAGCATTGAGATGATCCTTCGACTTTCCATGATCATTAAGCAATGTGAAAATCAAATTGTCACAGAAATTCTTCTCAATATGCATCACATCAAGATTATTCCGCAACAAATTAAATTCCCAATACAGAAGTTTGAAGAATATACTTTTTTTCTTCCATTGTTGCGTTCCGGTTTCGCTTGACAATTCACTTCGGACCCGTTTTCCGCTATCCTTCAAATGATAAACCTTCCCAAATTCTATTTCAACATTTTCAAGTTGTTTCAATATTTCAAAACCATTTAACAACTTTGTAGGTGGTCTATGATCAATGGAAACATTAAATTTTAATCTGTTCAGGCGAAATCTATGAGATGCATCGAGAAATCTTCGATGACACAAGAAGCACCATTTTCTACTTTGAGGTACCCGTTTGGGCTCAAAATAAAAGTTACAAACGGGAGAAGCCAAACCCATGTAAGTGTTCCAACCAGAAAAATTCCCATGCCCAGGGAAGTCGCTAATGGTCCACATTAAAGCAGCATGCATTATGAACATTGTTTTAGAAGAAGCATCAAATGTCTCAACACCGTTGCTCCATAACTCCTGCAATTCGTCAATCAAAGGCTGCAAGTATACATCAATATCATTTCCAGGCATTTTTTTTTCAGGAATAATCATCGAAAGTATAAAATATGTTTGTTGCATACAAATCCATAGAGGAAAATTATAAGGGATCAAAACAACTGGCCAAGTGCTATAATTGGTACTCAAAGTCCCAAATGGGTTGAATCCATCGGCAGCCAATCCCAATCGAACATTCCTAGGATCAGCTGAGAAATCGAGATGTAATGAATCAAATGTCTTCCACGATTGAGAATCTCGTGGATGTCTCATTAACCCATCATTGTTATTATCTACAGAATGTCACTTCATGTGTTCGGCGGTTTTCGATGACATGAATAATCTTTGCAATCGAGGCTTCAAAGGAAATTAATGCAAAACCTTTGCAGGTGTTCTCCTTTTCTTCTTCTTCTCCATGAAATTATGTTCATTCACACTTCCAACATCACTCTTTGCCTGCCATCTAGAAGAAGAACATTTCTTGCAATTTTGTCTACTTGAATCCTCTCCCCAATAAAGCATACAATCATTGGGACACACATGTATTTTTGTATACTTCAAACCAAGCTTGTTAACAACTTTTTTCGTATCATAAAAAGATTCTAGGATTTTTTCTTCATAAAATGCATCATGTATCAATTCCAATATCATGGACATTGCCTTATTTGTAATTCCACATAGACATTTGATGTGATACAACTTCATCAGAAATGAAAGTTTTGAATATTTCAAACACCCACAATACAACTCTTGATTTCCATCGTCAACTAAATCATGAAACACATTTTCCTCAGTGAAGTTTTCTCTTACATTTGGCTCCACAGAATCAAGAGGAGTATCCAATGATATGTGACAATCTTGATCTGTCTGTGTTATAGTCTCAAAAACATCACTTGTCACGTTGGAATTTGTAGCACCCTCTTCTGGTTGTTTTGATATGTTTTGATGCTGATAGTGGTGCCTTGCAGTGACGAATGCATCATTTATTAGGTTTTTCATTTCATTTTCCATTGTCGATGAACTTGGGACCTCATTCCGCGGATTAACATCAGTGCTCAATCTTTCTATAACGTTCGATTCCCCATGACAAATCCAACAAAAATATTGATCAGGGAATTTCTTCAGTAATAAATGTTCATAAACCTCATCTCTCTTCAACCATGTTCTAAATTTACATTTAGGACATGGAAATTTTATTCTCCCTTCAACGGATCGATTAGAAATTGCAAAATCTAAAAACTCATTCAAACCCTTAACATTCTGAGGTGTGTTCCTAGGTAATGTGATCCAACTTTTATCCATGTATATCACAATGTTCCTACACAATAATAAAAAAAATTAAAACACATAGTTACTACTAAATAGAGAAAGATATTCATATATACGATAGTATAAGATTACAGAAACATAATATAATAAAGATGATCCCCTGAGTTAGATATGAACCCTTAGTGTTTGGGATAGGGGAAGTTTCTCTGGTAAAGAGAAACAGTGTGCTAACAATGTGGTAGCTACTTTACCATGAAAACCAAAACACATTGTTAATTTGGAATAACCCCAACCTAAGTTATCTATAGAGTATTCATATAAAACTCTAATATCGAATAAATCTATTATAAATAATTTTTACTTTATATTTTCATTATTTATTTGTGAAATATTTAAATCTAATTCAATAGAATCTCATTTAAATGATGATAAAAATATTTTGAGATATTTAAAATGAACTATTTTCCTTTATCTAATTTTTTCAAAACCCTTTAATTTTAATTAAAATTTATATTTGGATACATATTTTTTTCGGTGTAGACTGGATAGAAAGATAATGTCAGGAACTAGTAAAATTCTTACTAAATCCTTAGTATCATGATATAGTAATGAAAAACACATTATATAACTATATAATACTAAAGTTGAATATATTATAGCCAAATGTTTCTATGCATAGGTGTTATGAATGAAAAATAACCTAAATAATTTTGGATTCAATTTTAATCAAGTTTAAATCATATGAGACACAAAATTTCAATAAACATTTCAAAAAATATTGATAAACCATTATAGGATGAAACACATATATTTAACACATAATTTATTAATATATCATGCAGAAGAAGGTGGTAAATTTTTTGATTTTTTTTGCATAGACAATCAATTGTAATAAATTTTTACTGAACCACTTCCTAGTTATAAATTCAATTTTATCAAATCCAAATTAAGATTATTTAAAATTATTTAATATCATTTCTATTTTACTAATTTTATATTGTGAATTTATTATTAGTAAATATTTTATTTGAGTTATTTCATTTGAGATTTAGCACCACCATTTTAAGTATTAGTCATATATCAATAGGACTTGTATGTTTTTATGACATGATTATCATGCATATCACTCTGAGCGACCCTTTTCTTACTATAAAACAAAATAAAATAACTCAGTTATGTTAGAAGTTCGGTCCCAGTTTCTGGGTGTGATCCACTTGACACACCTCCCTGTCAACGTCCCCCACTATTACACACATATCAAAGAAGGAGGGGTAATTTTGGAACACAGGTTGGGGTTAGTTAAGGAGGAACATGGGTCTGTTCCCACGATCTCCGTGGACATTTGGCAGCGCGTGAGGACTCTCCCCACATTTGGGCTATTTGTGCGCCTGGAAGAGAGAGGGAAAGGCAGTTAGAGAAATTAATTTCCCACAATATCCTCACTCGAGTCCCTTATCACACAATTCATATGAGAGTTTTCAACCCATTACACAGTGGAAAAAAAATTCCATCACTCCTCAACCATATATAGTGTGAAGAAATCCCTCTCAAAATAAAAAAATCAACACTACCATAGCCTACATCTTTGTGTTTATAACTAGGTGTGAGATATATAATAATCTCACCATTCCCACTAAGACTTATACTACCATTTCTGGAATAATAATCCTAATAGAAACTAACATTTCTTATGAAGATCTAAAATCATATCTAAGGAATCATGAGAGTCCTCCATTCAACCCAGTCAACCCCCTTTCAACTATAGAACAAATTTATTAATGGTCATGATAATTATCTATTTGTTAAGGGTAACCTAACACAATAATAGGTTTTGTAAAACCACACAATATATTTCATTAGGGTAGTTTTCATCACTAGTTTTTCAAAATATATATATATGATTCTCATATACTCATTTTATGATAATGCTTATAAGAATTCTTAAAGGTAATTACCTATCCTAAATGGTTAGAAACTATTACAATGAGTTCTATATTTTACATTTTGAATAGTTTTTTTACCAAAGGGTCAATATATTATTTCATTCAGAGAGCCTCTAATTACCTTGATATTACATTGAATTTCATGACTATAAATATAATTTTTTTATAGAAAATATAATTCAAATGAATGAAAATGATTAATCAAATAAAAAAGGTAATAAAATAAGCATCCCTGAAAACTGAAGATCACCAATATGAAGTATTGTATATACATATAAAAAATAAACAAGGTAAATATTTAATATTGGGGGGAAATGTTCAATAGTGTCAAAAAATAAATGAAATAGAACCCACCATGACGTAACATGAGAATGATTTAACCAAAATGTTACAACGATTGATGGGAGATCCAATAACTACACCACATACTACATTAATTCAATGTATTTACAATATACAAATTTAAGTAAACAAGTACTAATTAATCCCATTTGTTTATGTAACATGTGTGAAACTCAAAACAAGTATGAAATCACTATGTCATAAATTATTCACCCTTAATTTATCAATAATATAAAAAAAACTAATATCAAAACAGGTTAATAACTAGAAATCAAACCCTAGGGTTTGTATAGGTCGTCGGGGAATCCAGGTCGCCGGGGTCGCGGGGTCACCGGTGTCGTGGGGGGGCCGGGGTCGTAGGGGAAGCAGGGGGCCGGGGGAGCATGGGGTGAGAAAGAGGGTCGGGGTGGGGGAAGGGTCAGGGCCGTTAAAAAAATGTTTTGTGGCGGATTATTATAAACCGCCGCAAAACCTTTAAAAAAAAGGTTTAGCGGTGGTTCCTAGAACCGCCACTACAAAACCGCTGCTAAACGGCTGTTTTGATGTAGTGTATTATAGCACATGTGATAATATAATAACACACATTTATTTAATTTGCGCGTGTATGGTAAAAAATAATAACGAACATGCATTTTCATTTTTAATTTGATGATAATAATAAAAATAACAATAATAGTAATAATAACAATAACAATAAAAATGCATGTGATAATAGAATCATGTAGATGCATTGCGTGTGTGCGTGCATGGTAATAAATAATAACATACGTGCATGTTAATTTTCATGTGATGATAATAATAATAATAATAATAAAAGTAATAATAATAATAAAAACAACAACAACAACATATGCACGTGCATGGAAATAAATAATATATAACAAATAATAAATAATAACAAATGTGCGACTACATTTTCATGTAACGATAATAATAATAATAATAACAGTAATAACAATAATGATAATTATAATAATGATAATGATAACAATGATAATGATAATAATGATAATAATAACGTGTGTGATAATAGAATAACACACATCTTAACAAACCCTAACAAACCCTAACAAACACTAACAACCATTAATAACCCCTAAGAACCACTAATAATCCCAAATAACACATGAAACCCACTATTAAACCCTAAAACCCTAATAAACAATAATAAATCATAATAACCTATAATAATCCCTGAAACCCCTATTATACTCTAATAAACACTACAAAAGTCCTAAAACTCCTAATATATAATAAAAACACTATTGAACCATAATAAATCCTAATAATCACTAAAAACCCTAACAAACCTGACAAAACACTACAAAACACGCCAAATAATAGCCTATAAAACCCTACAACCTGCTAATAAACCCTAACAAACAGTAATAACCCCATAATAAATCGTAACAAACCCTAACAACCCCAAATAAATTGTAAGAAATCTTAAAAATGCCAAATAAATCATAAAAAACTAAAACAAACCATAACAAACCCCTAATAAACTGCAACAAACCCTAACAAATCATAATAAACCCTAATAAATCACAATAGACCCAAATACATGTTAATAAACCCTAATAAATAAAATAAACCCTAAGAAACCCTAATAAATCTTAAATAAACCTAAAAAGGTTGATAAACCCTAAAAAGGCTATTAATGCCTACAGAAGCCCAATAAAACCCTAATATACAATAAACATGCTAATAAATCATAACAATTCCTAAATAACACTAATAAACCCCAGAGAACCCTAATAAACACTAAAGAACCATAATAAACTGAAAAAATGATAAAGAGCCCAAAAAATGCTAAAAAACATGACATAAAACCTAAAAACTCCGACAATACCCAAACAAACCCAAAAACACACTAAAAAACCCTAACAACCCCTATCAATCCAGAAAAAATTAAACCCTTAAAAACACCCAAAAACCCATTAAATACCCATCAAATACCCTAAAAACCATAAACACCCGTTAACAACCCTTAAAAACCCTAAAACCACTATAAACCATATACAACCATTAAAACCCTAAAAATGCAACAAATAGATACATAATCCCAAAAAACGTTACACAAATCCTAAAAATGCAACATAAACCCTAAAAACGCAACAGAAACGCAAAAACACAACATAAACCCAAAAAACGCTACATAAACCCAAAAAGCACCTCATAAACCGTAGAAGCATAACATAAACCCTAAACAACGGAAGATAAACATCAAAAAACGCTACATAAAATCTTAAAACAGAACATAAACCCTAAAATCACTACATGAACCCTAAAAACGTTACATAAACCCTAAAAAATGCAAAATAAATGTTACATCACCCATAAAAATGCAACATAAACCCAGAAAACGCAACATAAACCCTAAAAAATGCTACATAAAACCTAAACCATAAACACACTACATAAAAACTAAAAATGTTACATAAACCCTAAAAAATGCTACATCAAACCTAAAAAAACTTACTAAACCCTAAAAGTGCTACATAAATACTAAAAATGCTATATAAACTCAAATAATTCTACAAAAACACTAAAAAATGCAACAAAAACTCTAAAGATGCTTCAAAACCCCCAAAAATATTAAACCCTAATATACCATAATTTAAAAAATTAAACCCTAATAAACCCCTAATAAACTCTAATAATCCATAAAAATGCCTTATAATCCCTAAAACCCTAAGGTACTCTACTCAACCCTAATAAAACCCCAAAAATACCAAATAAACCCTAATAAATGATAATAAAACCTAATAAACCCTAAAAACATGTTAAGAAAACCTAAACAACCCTAACAAACCCTAATAGAAACTAATAGATACTAATAAACCGTAATAAACTGCAAAAAAACCCTAAAAATCCCTAATAAACCATAAATAAATCCAAATAAACACTAGTAAACCCTAACAAATCATAACACACCATAATGACCCATAATAAAACCCTACAAAACCCTAATAACAAAAACAAATGCTAGTATACCTTAAAAAGTGCCTAGAAACCCTAATAAACTCTAATATAGCCTATTAAACCCTAAAATGCTCACAAAAAATAAAAAAATGATCACAAACAATAAAAACACGCTATATTAACTAAAAAGATGTAAAAACACTAATATAACCTAATAAAGACAAAAAACACTATTATACCATAAAAATCCATAGAAACCATAATAAACTCTAATATAACCTAAGAAATCCTAAAAACAATCACAAACAAAAACAAAATGCTCACAAACAATAAAAAATGCTATATTATCTAAAAATACTAAACAAACAATAATATAACCTAATAAAACAAAAAAACTAATAAACCCCTAACAAACCCTAAAAATCCCTAATAAACCCTAATAAAAACTAATAAACCTTAATAAAACCATATAAAACCCTAAAAATACTGTCGCAACCCTAATAAACCTTGACACACCATAATAAAACCTAATACAACCCAACTAAACCCCAATAAACAAAAAAAATGCAGACAAACCATTAAAAACCCTAGAAACCCTAATAAACCATAATAAATTATAATAAAACCTAATAAACCATAAAAATGCTCACAAACACTAAAAACATGTTAATAAAACCTAAAAAGTCCTAAAACCCTCTCATATATATTAACAAAAACTAAAAAAACTCATATACCCATATAAAAACACTAACAAACCCTAGTAAACCCTAAAAATCCTTAACTAACACTAATAAACTCTACTCAATCCCAATAAACCCTAATAAAACTCTAAAGATACCTACTCAACCCTAATAAAACCTTAAAAATACCTACTCAACCCTAATAAACCATAACACACTATAATAAACCATAATAAACCCCACTAAACCCTAAAAAACTAATATACAATTAAAATCCCTAAAACCCAAAATAAATGCTAATAAAACCTAACAAATCTTAAAAGAACTAATAAACCCTAATAAACACTACTAAACCCTTAAAAACACTAATGTACCTTCTTAAAAATTAATAAACCATAATGAACCATAATAAACCCGAATAAATCCTAAACATACCCAAATATACCATAATACACCATAATATACCCTAATAAACCCAACTCAATCATAATAAAACCCTAAAAATACCTAATAAACCCTAATAAACCTTAAAACACCATAATAAACCCTAATAAAATTCTAATAACCCCCACCAAACCCTAAAAATGCTAATATAACATTAAAAAACCCTTAATCCCGAACAAACCATAATAAATGTTAATAACACTTAAAAATTCTAAAAAATGCTAGTAAATCCTAAAAATACCTCTAATAATAATAATAGTAACAACGCATGTGCATGAGCATATGCATGTGCATGGTTTAAATAATAAGTCATAATGCACATGCATGTGCATATGCCTGCGCATTTGCATGTGAATGATAATAAATAATAAATTATAAATAATAATGCATGCGAATTACATGTGTATGTGCATGTGTATGTGAATGATAATAAATAATAAATAATAACACACATCCAAGTGCATGTTCATGTGCTTGTGCTTGTGCATATGCATGTGCCTGTGCATGTACATGTGCATGTGCATGTGAATGTGCATGGTAATAAACAATAAATAATAACCAAGCCCACATGAATGTGCGTTTTCATGTGAATGATAATAAATAATAAATAATAACACAGGTGATAATAGAATAATGCATGTGATTTACGTGTGCACGTGCATGAGAATAAATAATAATAACACATGTGATAATAGAATAATGCAAGTGCATTGCATTTTCATGTGCATGATAACAAATAATATATAATAACAAACATGCATGTGCATTTACATGTAATGATAATGATAATGATGCATGCACGTGCATGGTAATAAATAATAAATAACAACACACGTGCATGTGAATTTGTATTTGATGATACAAACAAAAATAATAATAATAATAATAATAGAATAGCACAAGTTCATTTCATGTTCACATGCATAGTAGTAAATAATAAATAAATAAAAATAAATAAGAACACACATGCATGTGTATGTGCATTTACATTTGATTATAATATTAATAATACTAATTTTAATAATAATAATAATAATAATAATGCATGCACCTGCATGGTAATAACTAATAAATAACAACCCACATGCATGTGCATTTGCATGTGATAATGATAATAATAATGATAATGATAGTAATAATAATAATAACAATAAAAATTGTGATAATAATAATAATAATAAAATAATATTACAAGTTCATTGCATATGCAGGTGCGTGGTAATAAATAATAAATAATAACGCACAGGAATCTACATTTGCACGTGATGATAGTAATAATAATAGCAGTAGTAATAATAGGAGTAGTAGTGGTGATAATTGTAGTAGTACCAATGCATGTGATAATAGAATATTGCATGTGCATTACGTGTGCATGTGCATGGTAATAAATAATAATGCTCGTGCATTGCATTTTCAGGTGATGATGATGATGATGATAATAATAATAATAATAATATTCATAATAACACCGCTTGTGATGATAGAATAACACACGTGAATTGAATGTGAGTGTATGTGCATTTGTATTTTCATTTTCCTATGATGATAATAACAATAACAACAAGAACAAGAACAAAAACAACCACAATAATAATAATAACAATTATAATAACAACGCATGTGATAATAAAACAATGTGTGTGCATTTCTTGTGCACGTGCATGGTAATAAAAATATAATAAAAACGTACATGCATGTACATGTTAATGTGGACGAGATGATGATAATAATAATAATAACAGTAATAATAAGTTATATTTGATTGAAAAAATAGATGACATGACAAAAATGCTAAAAATGGGGTCTCAAAAAACCTAACAAATCACATAGTCATTGAAAATGGAATAACTTCTTCTTCGTGTGTCATTTTCCTCTCTAAGAATATTCAAACAGAATCTCATGGTACAAACTACGATAAAAAGAGGTGTCTGAGGCCGAACAGACACACAGATCAGAAGTTATGACCATTTAAAGAAAAATTTGTAAGGGGTCCCTACACAAAAATAGAGTTTTGCAGGACTTCTGATGGGTTTCTGGGATTTTAGGATCTCAAACATGACTAGAACTGTGTTCAAGTCATCCTTCTTCATATATCTCTTCACTACTTTCGATTTGATATGTGGTAGAGCTCAAATGGACAACAAGAGAGAAAGTTATGGCTGTTTGAAGTTGGAATTTCTTTTGGAGTGTTATAACTAATATATCTTATATTTATTTGATATTCTCATAGTTTCTACTAAACTTGGTCCTCCCTCATCTCACGAGCTTCGATTTCACTGGTCACAACGCTCAAACGGACACACTAAAGAGATGTTATTCCTATTTTAGTGAGTTGCAGGTTTCTTAGGTTCTAGGAGAGTTGATCAATTTAAAATGACAATAACATCGGCTACGTGTGTTAATTTTAGCTCTACCACATATCAAATCTATGATTGTGGATAGATACACACTCTGGGAACCACTGTAACCCTTTCTGACATTCTTCAACCCCCCCAAAAGACCCAAAATCCCTTTGGATGGTCAAAAGACTGGCTTCTGGTGTCTGCTTTGCAGTAAATTCTTCTATGAGTGTCTGTTTTGCCTCTACCACATATCAAATCGAAGCTTGCGACTAGAGATACACTCCTATAACCACTGAAGCACCTTCTCGCATCCTTGAAGGCCCTAAAAGGTACTTAAACCCTCCAAAAAACCATAACTTCTACTCCGGGAGTCCGTTTTGCCTCAACCATATGTCAAATCGAAGCTTTCGACTAGATCTACACATCTGTGACCAATACGAACACCTTATCATGTAGTTAAAGTCCCAAAACGTCCTTAAGTCCTCTAAATGACCATAAATTCTGCTCTGGGTGTCTGTTTCACCACTACTACATATCAAATTGAAGCTTGCGACTAGGTCTACGCATTTGTGACAACCATGAACAACTAAATAACCTTAACACACCATCAATATCCACATAAACACTAAAAAACATTAAAAATCATGAAAAACCCTAACAACACCTAAAAAACCCAAACAAACACTAACAAACCCTAACAAACCCTAACAAACCCCAAAAAACCCTTAAAACACAGCAAACCCTAACAAATGCTAACAAAACCTAACAATCCCTAACGAACCCCATGAAGCACTATGAAACCCCAATAAAACCAAAAAAACTAGAAAAAACCCTAAAAACCCACTATGAAACCATAAGAAACACTAACAAAACCCTATGCAAACCTAAGAAAAACTAACACACCCTTAGAAACCCTAACAGACCCTTAGAAACCTGAAATCAACCTTAAAAACCCTAGCACACCCTTAGAAACCCCAACACACCCATAGAAACCCTAAAACAACCTTAGAAACCCTTAGAAACCATAGCACACCCCTAGAAACCCTAACACGCCCATAAAAACCCTAACCCCCCTAGAAACCCTAAGATACCCTTAGAAACCCTAAAAAACCCTTATACAGCCTAAATCACTCTAATAACACTAATAAATCCTAACAAACCCGACCAACAAATAATAAACCATTATAAACCCTAATAAACCCTAAAGCCCACTACTAAACACTAATAAACATTAATAAATCGTAATAAATCCTAAAACCCTATTAGACCCCCAATAAAAGCTACAAAATACCTAAAACCCAAATATACAACAAAAATGCTTTTAAAAAAATTCAAAACACTAATATTCGCAAAAAACCCAAACAAACCCGGCAAAACCAGACAAAACCGTAAAAAACCCTAAAATCCAAAAATACACAAAAAAAACCCTAAAAATCCTAAAAAACCCTAAAACCCCTAAAGAATCCTAAAAACCCTAAAAACCCTAAAAACCCTAAAACCCCTAAAAACCAAAAAACCGAAAAACCCGAAAACAAACCTAAAAAACCCTAAAAAACCTCAAAAAACATAAAAACATCAAAAAACGCTTAAAACCCTAAAAACCCCAAAAACGCTAAAAAAACCCTAAAATGCCTAAAAATGCCTAAAAATCCTAACCAACCCTATAAAACCCTTAAAAACCCTTAAAAACCCTTAAAAACCCTATAACCCCTTAGAAATCCCTAAAAACCTCAAAAGAAACCCTAATACACCATAAAGAACCCTAAAGAACCCTAAAAACCCTAAAGAACAACTAAAGTCACTAACAACGCTACATAAACCCTATCAATTTCTATAAAAAATCGAAAAATGCTTCAAAACCCACAAAATGCAACAAACCCCAAAAAATGATAAAATAACCCTAACAAAGCATAAAAAATCCAAACACACCCATAAAACCCAAAAAACGCATAAAACCCCAAACAACTCTAACAAACTGTAACAAACACTAAAAACCCTAATAAAACCTAAAAAACCTAAAAAACCACTAATAACCCCTAATAACCACTAATAAACCCTTATAACCCCTAAAACACACTATTAAACCCTAAAAACCCTAATAAACACAAATAAATCCTAATAACCTGCAATAAACCCTAAAAAACTCTATTAGACCCTAATAAATGCTACAAAAGCCCTAAAACCTCTAATATACAACAACAACACTATTAAACCATAATAAAACCAAATAATCACTGAAAACCCTAACAAACCCGACTAGATAAAACAAAATCCTCAAAATAATAGCCTACAAAACCCTACAACCCACTAATAAACCATAAAAAATCCTAATAACCCCAAAATAAATTGTAACAAACCCTAAAAACCCCCCAAATAAATCATAAAAAATCCTAAAAACAACAAATAAATCATAACAAACTGAAACAAACAATAACAAACCCCTAATAAACTTCAATAAACCCTAACAAATCATAGTAAACCCTTATAAATCGTAATAAAACCAAATGCACATTATTAAACCCTAATAAATAAAATAAACCCTAAAAAATCCTAAATAACCCTAAAAATGGTTGATAAACCCAAGAAAAAGCTATTAATACCTACAAAAGCCCAATAAAACTCCAATATACAATAAAAAATGCTAATAAACTGTAAAAAAACCTAAAGAACGCTAATAAACCCTAAAGAGCCCTAATGAACCCTAATGAACCATATTAAACTCTAAAGAACACTAAAAACCCCTAAAGAACCAAAAAAGTGATCAAACACATTATATAAACCCCAAAACTGCTACAATACCCAAAAAACCCTAAAACAGACTAAAAACTCTAACAACCCCTTTCAATCCCAAAAAAATAAAATAAACCCATAACCCCCCCCCCCCCCAAAAAAAACCATTATAAAGCCATTAAATAACATAAATAACCATAAACACTCGTTAACAACCCTTAAAAACCCTAAGAAAACTACAAATCATAAACAACATTTATAACCCTAAAAAGGATTCAAATAGATACATAATCCATAAAAACATTACATAAACCCTTAACAATGAAACAAAAACACTAAAAACTCAAAATAAACCAAAACACGCAACATAAACCCAAAAGATGCTACATAAACCCTAAAAGCACCACATAAACCCTAGAACTGTAATATAAACCCTAAAAAACACAATATAAACCCTAAAAACGCAACATAAACATTAAAAAACTCTACATAAAACCTAAAAACACAATATAAACCCTAAAAACACTAGATGAACCCTAAAAATGTTACATAAACCCTACAAAATGCAACATAAACGCTACATCACCCCTAAAAATGCTACATAAACCCAGAAAAAGAAACATAAACCCTAAAAAATGATACATAAAACCTGAACCCTAACCACGCTATATAAACCCTAAAACATTAAACAAACCCTAAAAATGATACATAAAATCTAAAACCGCTATCTAAACCCTAAAAATGCTACATAAACACTAAAAATGCTACATAAACTCTAACAACGCTATAGAAAACCTATAAAACGCTAAAAAACCATAAAGATGCTTGAAAACCCTCAAAAATATTAAATCGTAATATAATATAATATAAAACATTGAACCCTAATAAACCCCTAATAAACTCTAATAATCCATAAAAACACATTATAATCCCTAAAACCCTAAGAAACTATACTCCACCCTAATAAAACCCCCAAAATGCCTAATAAACCCTAATAAATGATAATGATATCTAATAAACACAAAAAACACGTTAAGAAAACCTAAACAACCCAAACGAACCCTAATAGACATTAACAAACACTAATAAATCCTAATAAACCCAAAAAAACCCTAAAACGCCCTAATAAACCATAAATAAATCCAAATAAACCCTACTAGACCCTAACAAACCTAATCATACCATAATAACCCCTAATAATACCCTACAAAACCCTAATAAAGAAACAAAATGCTATTATACCATAAACAATCCCTAGAAACCCTGATAAACTTTAATATAACCTAATAAACACTAAAAACGCTCACAAATAAAAAAACGATCACAAACAATAAAAAAGTGTTATATTACCGAAAAAGAACTAAAAATACTAATATAAACTAATAAATAAAAAAAATCCTAATATTCCTTAAAAATCCTTAGAAACCCTAATAAATGATAATAAACTCTAATATAACCTATGAAACCCTAAAAACTCTCATAAAGAAAAAAAATGCTCACAAAAATAAAAACATGCTATATTATCTAAAAAGACCTAACAAAAACTAATATAACCTAATGAAACAAAAAAACTAATAAACCCCAAACAAACCCAAACAAACCCTAAAAATCCCTAATAAACCCTAATAAAACCCTAAAAATACCTTTTCAACTCTAATAAACTGTGACACAACATAACAACACCTAATAATACCCAACTAAACCCCAATAAACAAAAAACGCAAACAAGCCATTAAAAGCCCTAGAAACCCTAATAAACCATAACAAATTCAAATAAAATCTAATAAACCATTAAAAATGTTCACAAACACTAAAAACACGCTAACAAAACCTAAAAAGTCATAACAACCCCTCATATATATTAACGATTACTAAAAAAACACACATATATCATAATAAAAACACTAACAAACCCTAGTAAACCCTAAAAATCCCAAATAAACCCTAATAAACCATACTCAACACTAATAAACCCTAATAAAACCATAAAGATACCGACTCAACCCTAATAAAACCCTAAAAATACCTACTCAACCCTAATAAACATTAGCACACCATAATAAACCATAATAAACCCCACTAAACCCTAAAAATGAAAATATAACATTAAAAAGCCCTAAAACCCCTAATAAATGCTAATAAAACATAACAAAGCTTAAAATCACTAATTAACCAAAATAAACACTACTAAAAACTAAAACCCTAATATACCCTCTTAAAAATTAATAAACCATAATGCACCATAATAAACCCTAATAAATCCTAAACATAACCAAATATACCGTAATATACCATTATATACCCTCATAACCCAACTCAATCCTAATAAATACCTAAAAATACCTAATAAACCCAAATAAACCTTGACACACCATAATAAACCCTAATAAAATCCTAATAACCCCCACCAAACCCTAAAAAATTCTAATATAACATTAAGAAACCCTAAAAACCTAACAAACCATAATAAATGTTAATAACACCTAATAATCCTAAAAAATGATTGTAAAACCTAAAAGTACCTCTAATAATAGTAGTAGTTATAATGCACGGGCATGTGCATATGTATGTACAGGGTTTAAATAATAAATCATAACGCACTTGCATGAGAATATGCCTGCGCATTTGCATGTGAATGATAATAAATAATAAATAATAAATAATAATGCATGTTAATTGCATGTGTATGTTAATGTGCATGTGAATGATAATAAATAATAAATAATTACGCACATACAAGTGCATGTGCATGTGCATGTGCATGGTAATAAACAATAAATAATAACCAAGTCCACATTACTGTGCATTTGCAGGTGAATGATAACAAATAATAAATAATAACACATGTGATAATAAAATAACGCGTGTTCATTACAATATATAATAATAACGCATGTGATAATAGAATAGCACAAGTGCATGATAATAAATAATATATAATAACACAGGTGCATGAGCATTTACATGTAATGATAATGATAATGACGCATGCACATGCATGGTAATAAATAATAAATAACAACTCACGTGCATGTGCATTTGTATTTGATGATACAAACAACAACAACAAGAATAATAATAATAATAATAATAATAATAGAATAACGCAAGTGCATTTCATGTGCACGTACATAGAATTAAATAATAAATAAATAATAATAAATAATAACGCACATGCATGTGCATGTGCATTTACATTTGATGATAATATTAATAATACTAATTGTAATAATAATAATAATAATAATAATAATAATAATAACAACGCATGCATGTGCATGGTATTAAATAATAAATAACAACGCACATGCATGTGCATTTTCTTGTGATAAAGATAATAATAATGATAATGATAATAATAATTATAATTATAATATTAACTTTGATAAAAATAATAATAATAAAAGAATAATACAAGTGCATTGCATATGCACGTACATGGTAATAAATAATAAATAATAGCGCACATGCATCTACATTTGCAAGTGATGATTGTAATAATAACAGCAGTAGTAATAATAGTAGTAGCAGTGATGATAATAGTAGTAGTACTAATGCATATGACCATAGAATATTGCTTGTGCATTACGTGTGCATGTGTATGGTAATAAATAATAACTCTCGTGCATTGCATTGGCATGTGATGATGATGATAATAATAATAATATTAATATTAATAATAACAAATCTTATTGTAACACCCCAAGCTTCCATGGTACGTTTCCCTTTGAATAATGCAATGGCGTGTATTATACGCAACTTCGAGATTCTAACACGGCATAACCAATCAAATTAGCCGTTATGAATAGTAATACCTAATTTTTTAAATTTTATAAATTTTATATTTCGAAATGGACTTTAGTTTTGGATTCTTAATATCGAAATTAGCTTAGGGAGAAATTTTGGTACTTTTTGGATAACTTTCATATTTTGATGAATAGTGAAAATTACTAAAATTTAATTGAAAACAACATTTTTAATCAAAATAATTAATAGTGATAAATTATTAATTTTAGTGGTTCTAAAGTATATTTAGAATATATTTTTACCATTTAATACAATGTTGGTCATTGGATGAGATTTCACATTTAAACCAGACATAAACAAGTGTCAATCTTTTGATAGTTATTATCTCTTAAAAACACGCTATTTGTTTTGACGACGAGAATTAATTTTTAAATTAATTAATGTAACTGATATGTTTTGAATTTTGTAAAATAGACATAATTTTTGAATTCATAATATCAAATATAGCTTAGGCCTAATTTTTGGTATTTTTCTGGAAACTTTCATTTTTTGATGAATAGTGAAACCACTAAGTGGTAGTTAAAAAACTGAATTTTTCCTAAAAAGTAATTTTACTGCTTCTATGAGTGGAATTTCGAAAATCTGAGAGACATAGTTAATTTCAAGGAGTAAAATGTGGTTCATTGAGATGAAATTTTTTTTGGTGAATAGTAACTTTTTTTACTTTTATTTACCACGGTTAAAAGTAAATAGGGTAATTAAGGGTAAAAATGATATTAATATTACCCTAACACATGTCCTAATTATATTAGAAAAGTGTATCTCGACCGCAAACCAGCTTAGGAATAAAATATTATCATTTGGGTCCACATGGAATAGATTAGGACATTTATTATTATTTAATTCAAAGAAGAGTTAAAAGATTTAAAATCAATGCTTATTTACTAAAACATTTTTAATATAGGGTTAAACATAAGATAAATTCGATTATAAATATTCATTAGAAATATAAAATAATTTAATACCTTATTTTATTTTATTTATAATTTTTTGACATTAAATAATTTAATTTATTTATGACACAATGATGATGCAGTAATTTCCATAATAGTGAAAAATTAAAATAATTGATATTTTAAATTCCCAAATAAATATAATTAGAGACTTTTATTGAATTACACTAATTTTATAGGTTATTATGACATATTAGGATTTATTTAATTGACTTTTTTCGACGTAATCATTCTGTTATGAGTTTCAGAAAAATCAATTATTGAATAGTGTCAAAATTGACATAAAAGAGTTTTTAAAACAAATATTATATTATTAATTGATATTAAATTCCTAAAAATCTATGATTCGGCAAAAAGTCTTATTTCATGATATTTGTATCATTAATGGACCACTTGGGGGTATCTTGGATGTATATAGTAAGTTAATTAACAATAAAATATAAAAATACTAAGAGACATTGTAAAAGTGAAACAAATTAACTAAGAGTTAATACTTAAAGATAAGGTTAATATAATGACCCAAACCTGTCTAAATTCTATTGGTTGAGTTGTTTTCGACCTATCCCTACCTTAAACTTTAAATAAACCACTTTGGAGCCATTAAAAACCGAATATGAATTTATTATAAAGTAATATTTCTACCTTTTCCAAAGGTTCCCCTCACCCCTCTTATAAAAGGGCACGCCCCCTTCTCATTACTTCACACCTTAAAAGCCTTTTGGTTCGGCCAAACCCTGCCCAAATACTATCTCAACTTCCCTCAATTCAACCTAGATGCCTTATTTTGATCGTAAATCCAACCCAAGGAGCCCTTTTGATCAAATTAAAAGGAAGAACCCGAAGAAGAGGTAATGTTTTTACCACCCTTTTTCAAATTCTTTTCTTCTTCAACTTCTTCTTTATTTGTTATTCCCATTATAAAATGATGAATCCATTATCTCCTATATAATTTAATATTATTATAAATATGGTACAACCATATTCAGTATTATATCCATCCTTTGAATGACATGTCACCATACGTGCGTATGTACGGCTTACCATCTCCACATCGTGGTGTAATTCTCATTCAATAAATTATTATTTAAATGGGTATAATAATTATGTGTAATTCATGTAAATAATAAATATAACATTTTAATTATTCTGTCTATAAGATATACTATACAATTATATATTATTTTAACATCAAAAGAATGATATTGTCGCTCGTGCGTACGTACGGACTACCGTCTCCATGAAAGTGATGAGATTCATTCTCCATCGTATCCATTCAAGTATCATTATCATTTGATGATATAAAAATAATGTTTAAGGACTTGATATAATTCTTGATATTAATAAGATAAAACATATCCATAACAAACACGGCTTACGTAACAAAGAATATAAAGGAAAACGAGTAAGTTAACACCCGAAATGACAATAATACTAAGATATTATTAACAAATCAATGTTAAAAGATCATATATGATATCATATTAATGTAAATGATTATTTTATAATTAAATAACAATTATTTCACCATTATAAAAGAGGTTAACCTACCGTTGACCTAGGAAAAAGTACAAAGTAAGGGGTTTCTTATCTCACTCTTAATTTCGTGAGAATTCCATTATTCACCACTTATTTATTGCATGTGGTGTATGTGTACTACCCATGACAGTATTCATTGTGTTATATACTTTAATTTATGAGTATTTACATCATCATTGTATGATCCTTCTTTCATGGGTGTATGTTTCATAAGTTAGCTAATCGATAATGGAATTTGAAATTTCAATTTCCATTTATTCGGCTTTATGAAAATTTCATTGATTATTTTACTCCGAGATTATGTGTGGAATAACTATTCATTTACTTATGTCATAATTTCCACTCCTCTTTTCTGTGGATATACTTTTGATACACATAATCACTCCATTGATAATTTCTCAAGTCATCGATATGAATTTGATAAGTGTAATTTTAACTCATTCTCCATTTGTTGAGTTAAACATCCAATTCATTGGTGTTGTTTTTAAAAGATTATGTGTTAATGTCCTTTGATTGTTTTAAACTGAATATCCAATCATATTTAGTGTATTTATATTTTTCACACATAACTATGTCGTTGATTTATCCTTAAGCTAAGGATACGACCTTTATGAGAGATTTCATATCAATTTACATTCTATTGAGACTTCTTTGTTGTTATACACCAAATCACTTTTATGTGGTGTATATAATGTACTTTGACATAGTATATCATGAATCCCTTTATTCTCATTATATTACAATGTTTTGATTACCTGAATTATTTGTATTCATGTGTCTCTCTTTTGGTTAGAAACTCTAACTAAAATACCATTTTTAAATGTTTTAAAGACTTATTCTTATAAATCTTGCTCATTAATGTCCATGTTTTAAAAAGTGGTTTTAAGGATTTATTTATATGGACATTAAAGTTTTAAAATTAAAACTCCTTTTAAAAGTTTCAAAGTGGTATGGGACACTTTGATTCAAAAATCTATTTTTAAATGGCTTTTTGACAAATAGTGTGACTTTTAAATGATTTCAAGAAAAAGGGGGATATTTCTCTCAAATAGTTTTGATGATTATTTTCATCTATGTAAATATCCTTCATTATTCTCGATTAAGGTTAATATGATACAATAAAATCTTCCATATTGTATTGAATGAGTTATGTTTGACTGTGGATGTGCTATTTTTATACCATTCATGGTTTGTGGATACAGTATTGACTTTTCGTATGATAGTTTTAATACAAATGTTTATGTTATGTTGAAAACTTTTCGTATGAGGAATGAATTGGACTTAGTAAGTGACGGGTGGAGCCTGCTATAGCTCCTCGATGTATCGGTAGGTCTCATGAGACAAACTAGTGTCTTGGCACAAGGCCTTGGCAAAATCTTATTTTAGTCTTGGCACGAGGCCTTGGCTATGTGGTTATGATAGTCTGACATTATGCATTCCATCATTATGAAAGTTGTTATTGATATTGCATGTGATTGTTCAACTAGTAGAATATCCATGTGAATAAGTAAATGGAATTATTTCATTTTATCATTGCCATATTATGTTGATGTTCAAGTTTAAAAGGATTTTGTTTTAGTTATAAATTTCTTTAAGTGTTTATGCTTATCTATGAAATCTTCTGCTATATTGTTATCCTTACTGAGTATCTGAGCTCACCCCTTTCAATGTTTTATTTTTCCCAGGATGTGAAGAAGTAATTTATGAATGACCTGTAGGGATAGTATGAGGGGATATGAAGACAAGATGTTGTTGTAGTTTTTTTAACTTATGATGTAATGTAAGACTTATGAATATATCTAGTGTTTCCAAGACTACTAAACTAATCGGTCATTCGATACTTGATCCTTTGTGATCATGACAATGTTATGTAATAATGCACCGACTTTGGGTATCTAGGGTCGGGGCGTTACAGTTGGTATCAGATGAATTTTAGTACAAACCTTAGAAGCTAGATTTAGATAAACTCTGATTAGAGCACGCAAACCTAAGATGAACTTTGAGGATTAGTATAGAAGAACTTCCTAGAATTTTGGTATTGTAGAGATTTTGTGAGTTTTCCGAGAAATACATCCCTGTCTGGATACGAGCAGGTAGAGGCGGCTCTAGCACAGATGTACCTAGGGGTAGAACCCGAAAACACCTCTTTGAGCTAGACTCGAACGGGAATTGGTGCACGACAACGGGCCTTGCTGCACTCTTGGTTACGACACTCCCGGGGGATATGCTTAGGATAATTTACATTTTCTTTACTAACCGATTTGAAGTATTAAATATATAAGATAAGATTAATTGACCTTGGTTAATCCTAATGTGTTTCAAATTGAGAATATGGTGACATGTTAATCTCTAAATGATTTTATGACTACTGTTACTCACACAATTATTTCTGGTTTTAGTCAATGGCTAGATTCCAAGGAAGTAATAGTGACATTGAGAATGATGTACAAGGTGGGAATAGTGGTGTCAATGAGCAACAAAATGGAATGTTGATAGGCATAAAAGATATTGTCTTTATGACAAATCAATTTTCCAAAAATATGATCAACAATATATATATTAACCAATTCCCAGACTCAAAAAAGAATAGAAAGGTGATGAATGATAAGAGCTCCAACAGTAGAGACCATGGAGAAAGGAATCCTCAATTTCCATCATGCAGGAAGTGTGGAAGGAGACACCCAGGAAAGTGTCTCAATGGGACAAAGAAATTCTTTACGTGCGGGAAGGAAGGACATAAAGTAAATAATTGCCAAAGAAAAATGAAGAGTACTATGAAAGAAGATAAAAATGGTCCCAAGAGTCAATTTACAGTCATTTGTCGTAAATGTAGGGGACCTGGCCATTACCCAAGTGAATTCCCTATTATATAGGATATTTTCTTGGACAAATAAGAAGCTTTGTGGAAATAAATGTTTGGAGAAATGCTTAAAAAGTAGTAGTGCTCCTAGTTGATGGGTTTACTTTGGAATAATTTTCTCTTGTATTTTTTTAACCCTGCAGTTTTCCATGTGAGAATGATATTTGAGGAAGAGTTATCTTTTATCTTGTGGATATAGTTATAAATAACCATTTGGTTTTATATGATCGTTGGGTTTGAGGAAATTATAAGTTATTATAATTTGGGATGAAAATGCAAGGTATGAGATAAGATTTGTGGTTAAATTATGTTATGGTTATTTTGAGGAATTTATCTCATTTTGGTAATTTTATGAAATATAGTTTTTAAAAAATTACAACACGCAGACCGTGTGACAACCCATCGCGTCACACAAAGCTGTGGGAATCAAACCCACAACCAAAGTGCGATTGGGATTTATCGCCTGCCACTGGACTACGTGAAGTCCCTGGTTAGTGTGACTATTATTTTTAGTTAAATTATTTTATTAATCATTAATAATTTGATTTGGGATCTTATGTCTTATCAAATGAATACCCTTAGTGTAGGAAAATGATTTGGTAATTAAGTGATAAATGTTTTTTTGGAAGTTGTTCGTTTTGTGGTATGGAAAATAGAAAAGTATGGTATTTCATTTGAGGAGTAATGGTGGATTTTTATCTTTGTTTTTATTTTGGATTTATAGTGATTTGGGTTGTTTATGGAAATAATTATGTTAATTACTTTTAAGTATGTGACTTTAAGAGTAATTAATCTCATTTGGAGATACCATTTAACATGTAAGACTACATTCATATAAGTTTTGAGTTTCAATATTAGTATGGATTATATTAAAGGATTTTATGGACAATTGATTATTGAATGGTATTTATTTAACTTTGGGGTATTGATGGTTTAATTTTAGAAATTAAGATTAGTGTTTTTTCCCCTAATGGAATATCCATTTGGGGGGTCATCAGATATTATACTAACCATTTTGGTTTTGATTAATCTCTAAATACAAGGTAAATATATAGTTTATCCTACGTGGATCATGTATTTATATAGAAGTTTATTCTAGCTCTTCCATTGTGACCAAGTCTTCTTGAATACTAATCGTTCAAAAAAATTGAGTTAGAGGTAAAATGTTATTAAAGAATGAAACTATACTTAAAAATTAAGTATATCTCTTTATGTTCTTAGTCAATATCATAAATGAATTCCTCGTCCTTATGTAATGTAACTTAAAACAAAAAAAATATTGTCCCTTTACTATTCCTACTAGGAGACTAAGGTCCATTTGTCCCAACACAAGTTTGTGATTTTATTATTGTTAACGTTCTCCTGATCATGTTTTCTATCCCTCTCCATCAGAACTTAACACTTAGTTTATCATCCATATCTATATTTTCCTACATCGAATCCTAGTATGGGTTATCTTCGGTGACCTTTATACCTCTCTTCCTTTCTTTTAAAGTGATAGTTTTATTGACTCTTTTTCCGATGTGGGACTTTCCATTATATTCTCAAGCCCAATTTTAAAAAAAAATAGCGAGGATGCAATTTATTGAAGGAGGGGAGAATGTAACACCCCAAGCTTCCACGATACATTTCCCTTTGAATAATGCAATGGCGTGCATTGTACGCAACTTCGAGATTTTAACACACCACAACCAATCAAACTAGCCGTTATGAATAGTAATACCTACTTTTTGAAATTTTATAAATTTTATCTTTTGAAATGGACTTCATTTTTGGATTCTTAATATCGAAATTATCTTAGGGTGAAATTTTGGTACTTTTCGGATAACTTTCATATATTGATGAATAGTGAAAATTACTAAATTTTAATTAAAAACAACTTTTTTAATCGAAATAATTAATAGTGAAAAATTATTAATTTTAGTGGTTTTAAAGTATATTTAGAATATATATTTACCATTTAATACAATTTTGGTCATTGGATGAGATTTCACATTTAAACTAGACATAAACAAGTGCCAATCTTTTGATAGTTATTATCTCTTAAAAACATGCTATTTGTTTTTACGATGAGAATTAATTTTTAAATTAATTAATGCAACTGATATGTTTTGAATTTGGTAAAATAGACATCATTTTTGAATTAATAATATCAAATATAGCTTAGGCCTTATTTTTGGTATTTTTCTGGAAACTTTTATTTTTTGATGAAAAGTGAAACCACTAAGTGGTAGTTAAAAAACTGATTTTTTCATAAAACGTAATTTTACCGCTTCTGTGAGTGGAATTTCGAAAATCCGAGAGACACGGTTAATTTCAAGGAGTAAAATGTGGTTCATTTATATGAATTTTTTTGGTGAATAGTAACTTTTTACTTTTATTTACCACGGTTAAAAGTAAATAGGGTAATTAAGGGTAAAAATGATATTAATATTACCCTAACACATGTCCTAATTCTATTGGACAAGTGTATCTCGACCAAAAACCACCTTAGGAATAAAATATTATCATTTAGGACCACATGGATTAGATTAGAGCATTTATTATTATTTAATTCAAAGAAGAGTTGAAAGAGTTAAAATCAAAGTTTATTTACTAACAAATTTTTAATATAGAATTACACATAAGGTAAATTTGATTATAAATATTAATTAGAAATATAAAATGATTTCCTACATAATAATATTTTATTTATAATTTTTTAAAATTAAATAATTTAATTTATTTATGACACAATGATGATGCAGTAATTACCATAATAGTGAAAAATTAAAATAATTGATATTATAAATTCCACAATAAATATAATTGGAGACTTTTATTGAATTAAACTAATTTTATAGATTAATATGACATATTATGATTGATTTAATTTACTTTTTTAGAATTAATCATTCTCCTATTAGTTTCAAAAAAATCAATTATTGAATAGTGTCAAAATTGACATAAAAGAGTTTTTAAAACAAATATTATATTATTAATTGATATTAAATTTCCAAAAATATAAGGGTCAGCCAAGAGACTTATTTCATGATATTTTTATCATTAATGGACTTCTTGGGGGTCTCTTGGATGTATATAGTATGTTTATAAACCATATAATATAAAAATACAAAAGAGACATTGTAAAAGTGAAACTAATTAACTAAGAGTTAATACTTAAAGATAAGGTTAATATAATGACCCAAACCTGTCTAAATTATATTTGTTGAGTGGTTTTCGAACTATCCCAACCTTAACCTTTAAATAATCCTCTTTGGATCCATTAGAAACCGAATATGAATGTATTATAAAATAATATTTCTAGCTTTTCCAAAGGTGCCCCTCACACCTCTTATAAAAGGGCACGCCCCCTTCTCATTACTTCACACCTTAAAAGCCTTTTGGTTTGGACAAAACCTTCCCAAATACTCTCTCAACATCCCTAAATACAACCTATATTCCTTATTTTGATCATAAATCCAACCTAATGAGCCCTTCTGATCAAATCAAAAGGAAGAACCCGAAGAAGAGGTAATGTTTTTACCACCCTTTTTCAAATTCTTTTCTTCTTCAACTTCTTCTTTCTTTGTTATTCCCATTATAAAATAATTAATACAGTGTCTCCTATATAATATAATATTATTATAAATATGGTACAACCATATTCATTATTATATCCATCCTTTGAATGACATGTCACCATACGTGCGTACGTACGGCTTACCGTCTCCACGTCGTGGTGTAATTGTCATTCAATAAATTATTATTTGGATAGGTATAATAATGATGTTTAATTCATGTAAATAATAAATATAACATGATTATTATTCTGTATATATGATATAACATCCAATTATATATTATTTTAACATCAAAAGGATGATATTGTTGCTCGTGCGTACATACGGACTACCGTCTCCACGAAAGCGATGAGATTCATTCTCCATCATATCCATTAAAGTATAATTATCATTTGATGATTTAAAAATAATTTTTAATGACATGATATAATTCTGTATATGAATAAGATACAACCTATCCATAAAAAACACGTCTTACGTAACAAATAATATAAAGGAAAACGATTAAGTTAACACCCGAAATGACGATAATACTACGATATTATTAACAAATCAATGTTAAAAGATCATATATGATATCATATTAATGTAAATTATTATTGTATAATTAAATAACAATTATTTCACCATTATACAGGAGGTTAACCTACCGTCGACCAAGGAAAAAGTACAAAGTAAGGGGTTTCTTATCTCACTCTTAATTTCGTGAGAATTCCATTGTTCACCACTTAATTATTGCATGTGGTGTATGTGTACTGCCAATGATTGTATTCATTGTGTAATATACTTTAATTTATGGGTATTTACATCATCATTTTATGATCCTTCTTTCATGGGTGTATGTTTCATAAGTTAGCTAATCGATAAGGGAATTTGAAATTTCAATTTCCATTTATTCGGCTTTACGCAAATTTCATTGTTTATTTTACTCCGAGATTATGTGTGGAATAACTATTCATAATCTTATGTCATAATTTACACTCCCCTTTTCTGTGGATATAATTTTGATACACATAATCACTCCATTGATAATTTCTCAAGTCATCGATATGAATTTGATAAGAGTAATTTTAATTCATTCTCCATTTGTTGAGTTAAACATCCAATTCATTGGTGTTGTTTTTACCAGATTATGTGTGAATTACCTTTGATTGTTTTACACTGAATATCCAATCATATTTAGTGTATTTATATTTTTCACACATAACTATTTCGTTGATTTATCATTAAGCTAAGTATACGACTTTTATGAGAGATTTCATCTCAATTTACATTCCATTGAGACTTCTTTGTTGTTATACACCAAATCACTTTTATGTGGTGTATATAATGGACTTTGACATAGTATATCATGAATCCATTTATTCTCATGATATTACAATTTTTTGATTACCTCAATTATTTGTATTCATGTGTCTCTCTTTTGGTTAGAATCTCTAACTAAAATACCATTTTTAGATGTTTTAAAGACTTATTCTTCTAAATCTTGCTCATTAATGTCCATGTTTTGAAAAACAGTTTTAAGGATTTATTTATATGGACATTGAAGTTTTAAAATTAAAACTCCTTTTAAAAGTTTCAAAGTGGTATGGGACACTTTGATTCAAAAATCTATTTTAAATGGATTTTTGACAAATAGTGTGACTTTTAAATGATTTCAAGAAAAAGGGGGATATTTCTCTCAAATAGTTTTGATGATTATTTTCATCTATGTCAATATCCTTCATTATTCTCGATTGAGGTTAATATGATACAATACAATCTTCCATATTGTATCGAATGAGTTATGTTTGACTGTGTATGTGCTATTTCTATACCATTCATGGTTTGTGGATAAAGTATTGACTTTTCGTATGATAGTTTTAATAAGAATATTTATGTTATGTTTAAAACTTTTCATATGAGGAAGGCATTGGACTTAGTAAGTGATGGGTGGAGCCTGCTATAGCTCCTCTATGCATCGGTAGGTATCATGAGAGAAACTAGTTTTTTGGCATAAGGCCTTGGAAAAATCTTATTTTAGTCTTGGCACGAGGACTTGGCTATGTGGTTATGATAGTCTAGAATTATGCATTCCATCATTATGAAAGTTGTTATTGATATTTCATGTGATTGTTCGAATAGTAGAATATCTATGTGAATAAGTAAATGGCATTATTTCATTTTAACTTTTCCATATTATGCTGATGTTCAAGTTTAAAAGGCTTTTGTATTAGTTATAAATTTCATTAAGTGTTTATGCTTACCTGTGAAATCTTCTGCTATATTGTTATCCTTACTGAGCATCTGAGATCACCCCTTTTAATGTTTTATTTTTCCCTGGATGTGACGAAGTAATTTATGAATGACCTGCAGGGATAGTATGGGGGGATATGAAGACAAGATGTTGTTGTAGTTTTTTTACCTTATGATGTAATGTAAGTCTTATGAATATATCTAGTGTTTCCAAGACTACTAAACTAATCGGTCTTTTGAGACTTGATCCTTTGTGATCATGCCAATGTTATTTAATAACGCACCGACTCTGGGTATCTAGGGTAAGGGCGTTACACATATGATAATAGAGTAACACACGTTCATTGAATGTGTGTCTATGTGCATTTGGATGTGAATTTTCATGTGATTATAACAACAATAACAACAACAACATCATCATCAACAATAACCACAATAATAATAATAACTAAAATAATAACAATGCATGTGATAATAAAATAACGTGTGTGCATTGCATGTGCACGTATATGGTAATAAAAATATAATAATAACGCACGTTCATGTGCATCTGATTTTTCATGAGATAATGATAATAATAATAATTATTACTATAATAACAGTAATAATAAGTTCTATTTTTTTTAAAAAATAACATACATGACAAAAGTGCAAGAAATGGTGTCACGAAAAACCTAACAAATCACAGAGTTAATAAAAAAGGCATAACTTCTTCTTCAGGTGTCCATTTCTGCTCTGTGAATTGTCAAACTAAATCTCATGAAATGAAAATCGATAAAAACAGGTGCCAGAGGCCGCACAGACACACATATCAGGAGTTATGACCATTTTAAGAAAAATTTGATAGGGATCCGGACACAGAAATGGAGTTTTGGAGGCCTTCTGATGGGTTTTTGAGATTTTAGGGTCCATAATATTACATTAACTTCATCTAAGTTATCCCTATGCATATATCTCTTCTCTGCCTTCGATTTGATATGTGTTAGAGCTCAAACGGACTAACGGAGTGAATGTTATGGCCATTTGAAGTCAGACTTTTTTTTGGAGTGGTATAGCTAATATATCTTATGTTTCTTTGATCTTCTCACAGTTTTCATTAGACTTTGTCCTCACTCATCTCACGAGCTTCAATTTTACTAGTCACAACAGTCAAACGGACACCCAAATGATATGTTATGCCTATTTTAGTGAGTTGCGGGGTACTTAGGTTTTTAGGCGCGAGGAGGGTTTCTCAATTTAAAACGACAAAAAAATTTCTACTTGTGTTCATTTTGGTTCTACCACATATCAAATCAATTATTGTGAAAAGATACACACTCTAATAACCACTAGAACCCATTCTGACATTCTTCAACCCCCAAAAAGTACCAAAATCCCTTCAGATGGTCAAAAGATAGGCTTCTGGTGTCTGTTTTACAATAACATTTTCTATGGGTGTCCATTTTGCCTCTACCACATATCAAATCAAATCTTGGGACTAAAACTACACTCATATAACCACTGAATCACCTTCTAACATCCTTGAAGGCCCAAAAAGGTACCTAAACCCTCCAAAATATCATAACTTCTACTCCGGGAGTCCGTTTTGCCTCTACCGTATATCAAATCGAAGCTTTCGACTAGATATACACATCTGTGAAAAATTGGAACACCTTATCAATTTCATAATGACCCAAAAGGTCCGTAAGTCACCCAAATGACCATAACATCTGCTATGGGTGTCTGTTTCACCTCTACCACATATCAAATTGATGCTTGTGACTATCTCTACACATCTTTGACAACCATGAATAACTAAATAAATCTAACAAAACATGAATAGCCCCATAAATACTAAAAACAATTAAAAACCATGAAAAACTATATCAAACCCCAAAAAACACTAACAAACACTAACAGACCCCAACAAACCCTAACAAACCCTAACAAACCCCAAAACCCCTAAAAAACATAACAAACCCTAAAAAACCCTAACAAGCCCTAAAAACCCCAAGAAGCACTATAAAACCCCAATAAACACAAAAAACCAATAGAAACCCTATAAAGCCCCTATAAAACCATAAGAAATCATAACATAACCCTAAAAACCTAAAAACCCTAACAAAACCCTAAGCATACCTATGAAACACCAACACACCCTTAGAACCCCTAAAAACCCCTTAGAAACCCCAACACACACTTAGAAACCCTAACACACCCTTAGAAAACCCAAATCACCCCTAGAAACCCTAATAGAACCTTAGAAACCCTTAGAAACCATATCACACCCTTAGAAACCCTAACCCACCAATATAAACCCTAACCCACCCTTAGAAACCCTAACACACCCTTACAAACCCTAACAAACCCTTAGACACCCTAAATAACTATAATAAGAACTAATAAATCCTAACAAACCCTAACAACCAATAATAAACCATAATAAACCCTAATAAACCCTAAAGCCCACTACTAAACCCTAATAAACACTAATAAATCATAATAAACCCTAAACACCCTTTTAGACCCCAATAAAAGCTAGAAAATACCTATAAACCCAAATATACAACAAAAAAACTATTAATCCATTCAAAATCCTAATATTCACAAAAAACCCTAAGAAACCTAGCAAAATCTGACAAAACCCTAAAAAATCATAAAAACCCAAAAAAACGCTAAAACCCCCAAAATCCATAAAACCCCTAAAAACCCTAAAAAATCGTAAAACCCCAAAAAACCATAAAGAACCCTAAAACCCCTAATAAACTAAAAAAATCAAAAAAACCTAAAAGCAAACCCAAAAAACCTAAAAAACCTCAAAAAAACTTCAAAAAACACTAAAAAACCTAAAAACAACTAAAAACTCTTAAAACCCTAAAAACCCTAAAAATGGCTTACAAAACCCCAACCAACCCGATGAAACCCTTAAAACCCCTAAACCCCCCCCCTAGAAAACCCTAAAAACCTCATAAGAGACCCTAATACACCATTAGAACCCTAAAAATCTTAAAGAACCACTAAAGCCACTAACAATGCTACATAAACCCTATCAATTGCTACAAAAAACCCGAAAAATGCATCAAAACCCACAAAATGCAACAAAACACCGAAAAACACTATAATAACCCTAACAAAGCATAAAAAATCCAAACACACCCATAAAACAAAAAAAATGCCTAAAACACCTAACAACTCAAACAAACCGTAACAGCCCCTAAAAACCCTAAAAAACCTAACAAATCCTAACAACCACTAAAAACCCCTATGAACAACTAATAAACCCTAATAACCCATAAAAACAACTATTAATCCCTAAAACCCTAATAAACACAAATAAATCGTAATAACCTGTAATAAACCCTAAAAAACTCTACGAGACCCTAATAAACTATAAAAAATCCTCAAAACCCATAATATACATTAAAAAACACTATTAAACCATAATAGACCCTAATAATCAATAAAAACTCTAACAAACCCGAAAAAACGCAACAAAAATCTCTAAATAATAGCCTACAAAACCCTATAACCCACTAATAAACCCTAAAAAACCTTAATAACCCCAAAATAAATCCTGAAAAACCCTAACAACCCCCAATAAATCGTAACAAATCCTAAAAGTGCCAAATAAATCGTAACAAAGTGAAAAAAACCATAACAAACCCCTAATAAACCCCAATAAACCCTAACAAATCATAATAAACCCTAATAAATTGTAATAAACCCAAATACACGTTACTAAACCCTAATAAATAAAATAAACCTTAATAAACACTAATAAATACTAAATAACCCTAAAAAGGTTGATAAACCCTAGAAAAATTTATTAATGCCTACATAGCCCAGTAAAACCATAATATACAATAAAAATGGCTAATAAATAGTAACAATCCTAAAAACACTAATAAACCCTAATGAACCCTAATTAACCCTAATGAACCATATTAAACTCTAAAGAATAGTATACAACCCTAAAGAACCCAAAAAAATCTAAAACACATTATGCAAACCCGTACACCCCCCCCCCCCCAAAAAAAACCATTAAAAAAGCCATCAGATACAATAAAAAACCATAAACACCCGTTAACAACCCTTAAAACCCCTAAAAAACACTACAAACCATAAACAACCATTAAAACCCTAAAAAGGCTTTAAATAGATACATAAACTCTAAAAACGTTACATAAACCTTAAAAAATGCAACAAAACCCCTAAAAATGCAACATAAAACAAAAAATGAAACATAAACCAAAAAAATGCTACACAAACCCTATAATCACTACAAAAACCATAGAACTGTAACATAAACCCTAAAAAACACAACATAAACCATAAAAATGCAAAATAATCATTAAAAATGTTACATAAAACATAAAAACACAATATAAACCCTAAAAACACTCCACAAACCCTAAAAAAGTTACATAAACCCTAAAAAATGCAGCATAAATGCTACATCACCCCTAAAAAAACTACATAAACCCAGAAAACATAACATAAACCCTAAAAAATGCTATATAAAACCTAAACCCTAAACACGAAATATAAACCCTAAAAACATTACATAAACCCTAAAAATGATACATAAAATCTAAAACTGCTAACTAAACCCTAAAAACGCTACAAATACACTAAAAATGCTACATAAACTCTAAAAATGCTACACAAACCCTAAAAAATGCTACAAAAACCCTAAAGATGCTTTAAAATCCTCAAAAATATTAACCCCTAATATACCATAATATAAAAAATTAAACCCTAATAAACCTCTAATAAACTCTAGTAATCCCTAAAAACACCTTATAAACCATAAAATCCTATGAAACTCTACTCAACCCTAATAAAACCCCAAAAATACCTAATAAAACCTAATAAATGATAATAAAACCTAATAATCCCTAAAAACATGTTAAGAAAACCTAAACAACCCTAACCGACCCTAATAGACACTAATAAACACTAATAAACCATAATAAACCCCAAACAAACCCAAAAAATGCTACAAAAACCCTAAAGATGCTTCAAAACCCTCAAATATATTAAACCCTAAAATACCATAATATAAAAAATTAAACCCTAATTAACCTCTAATTAACCTCTAATAAACTCTAATAATCCCTAAAAACACCTTATAATCCCTAAAAGCCCTATAAAACTCTACTCAACCCTCATAAAACCCCAATAATACATAATAAACCCTAATAAATGATAATAAAACCTAATAAACCTTAAAAACACATTAGGAAAACCTAAACAAGCCTAAACAACCCTAATAGACTCTAATAAACTCTGATAAACACTAATAAACCCCAAAAAACCCCTTAAAAATCCCTAATAATCTATAAATAAAGCCAAATAAACCCTACTCAACCCTAAAAAACTTTTACACACCATAATAACCCCTAATAAAACCCTAAAAAACCTTAATTAAGAAAAAAACGCTAGTATACCATAAAAAATTCCTACAAACCCTGATAAACACTAATATAACCTAATAAACCTTAAAAATGATCACAAACAAAAAAATGACCATAATCAATAAAAACGCACTATATTACATAAAAAGACATAAAACACTAATATAACCTAATAAAGACAAAAACCGCTAATATACCATAAAAATACCAAGAAGCCCTAAAAACCATAATAAACTCTAATATAACCAAAGAAACCCTAAAATGCTAAAAAACGAAAAAAGTTGCTCACAAACAACAAAAACACACTATATTATCTAAAAAGGCCTAACAAACACTAATATAACCTAATAAAATATAAAATCTAATAAACCACTAAAAACCCCTAATAAACTCTAAAAATCCCTAATAAACTCTAATAAATACAAATAAACCCAAATATAACCCTAATAAATACCTAACAATACCTTCTCAACCCTAATAAACCTTGACACACCATAACAAAACCTAATAAAACCCAACTAAACCCCAATAAACAAAAAAGAAAACAAACCATTAAAAAGCCCTAGAAACCATAATAAACCATAATAAATTCAAATAAAATCAAATAAACCATTGAAAATGCTCACAAACACTAAAAATAGGCTAATTAAAACTTAAATGTCATAAAAACACCTCATATATATTAACAAAGACTAAAAACACTTCTATACCCTAACAAAAACACTAATAAACCCTAGTAAACCCTAAAAATTCCTAACAAACCCTAATAAACTGTACTCAACCCTAATAAACCCTAATAAAACCTTTAAGAAACCGACTCAAACCTAATAAAACCCTAAAATACCTACTCAACCCTAATTAACCTAAAAACACCATAATAAACCATAATAAACCCCACTAAACCCAAAAAAATGCAAATATACCATTAAAAATCCCTAAAAACACTAATAAATGCTAATAAAACCTAACAAAGCCTAAAAGCGCAAATAAACCCAAATAAACACTACTGAACACTAAAAAACCCTAATATACCCTCTTAAAAAATAAATAAATGATAATGAACCATAATAAATGCTAATAAATCTGAAACATACCCAAATATACCATAATATACCCCAATAAACCCAACTAAATCCTAATAAAACCCTAAAAATACCTAATAAACCTTGACACACCATAATAAACCCCAATAAAATTATAATAACCCCCACCAAACCCTAAAAAACTCTAACATACCATTAAAAACCGTAAAACCCTAACAAACCATAATAAATGTTAATAACACTGAAAAATCCTAAAAAATGATAGTAAGCCCTAAAAATACCTCTAATAATAATCGTACTAATAACGCACATGCATGTACATTTTCAAGTGCATGGTTTAAATAATAAATCACAACATGCGTGCATGTGCTTATGCATGCACATTTTCATGTGAATGATAATAAATAATAAATTATAAATAATAAAGCATGTTAATTTCATGTGAATGTGCATGTGCATGTGAATGATAATAAATAATAAATAATAACGCACATACAAGTGCATGTGCATGTTCATGTGCATGTGTATCTGCATGTGCATGGTAATAAACAATAAATAATTACAAATTCCACATGAATGTGCATTTTCATGTGGATGATAATAAATAATAAATAATAACACATGTGATAATAGAATAACGCAAGTGCATTTCATGTGCACGTGCATGAGAATAAATAATACAATTGCATTTCATATGCACGTGCATGGTAATAAATAATAAATGATAACGCACGTGCATCTTCATTTGTATGTGATGATAATAATAATAATAGTAGTAGTAGTAGTAGTGATAATAGTAGTAGTACCAATGCATGTGATAATAGAATATTGCATGTGCATTACGTGTGCATGTGCATGGTAATAAAAAATAATGTGCGTGCATTGCATTTTCATGTGATGATGATGACGATGATAATAATATTATTATTATTAATAAAGCATATGATAATAGAATAATGCACGTGCAATGAATGTGCGTGTTTATGAATTTTCATGTGCATTTGCATGTGCATTTTCATGTGATGATAATAATAACAACAACAACAACAACCACACTAATAATAATAACAATAAGAATAACAACATATGTGACAATAAAATAACGTGTGTGCATTGCATGTTCACGTGCAGAGTAATAAAAAATAAATAATAATGCATGTGCATGTGAATGTGCATGTGCATGAGATGATAATAATAATAATAATTATTATTATTACAGTAATAACAACAACAACAACAACAACAACAACAACACATGTGATAATAGAATAACGCACGTGCATTGCATTTGCAGTGCATGATAATATATAATAACTCATAGCACACATGATGATAATAATAACAATAATAGTAATATTAACAATAAAAGCGCATGTGATAATAGAATAACACACATGTATTGAATGTGAAAGTGTAAGGTAATAAATAATAACGCACGTGCATTTGCATTTGCATTTGATGATAATAACAATAATAACAATCTTAGTAATAATAACAATAACAATAAAAATGCATGTTATAATAGAATAATTTTCTTGCATTTCATCTACGCGTGCATGGTAATAAATAATAACAGATGTGCATGTGCATTTTCATGTGATGATAATAATAATAATAGTAATAATAATAATAACAATAAAATAACAACTACAACAACATATGCATGTGCATGGAAATAAATAATATATAATAAATAATAAATAATAACGCATGTACATCTTCCTTTCCATGTGACGATAATAATAATAATAATAATAATAATAGTAATAACAATAATGATAATTATAATAATGATAGTGATAATAATGATAATGATAATAATGATAATAATAACATGAGGGATAATAGAATAACACACATCCTAACAAACCCTAACAAAACCTAACAAACCATAACAACCACTAATTACCCCTAAGAACTGCTAATAAACCCAAATAACACCTGATACCCACTATTAAATCATAAAACCCTAATAAAAACTAATAAATCATAATAACCTTTAATAAACCCTAAAAAACCCTATTAGACTCTAATAAACTCTACAAAATCCCTAAAACCAGTAATATACAATAAAAACACTATTGAACCATAATAAATCCTAATAATCACTAAAAACCCTAACAAAACCGACAAAACACTACAAAACCCGCCAAATAATAGCCTACAAAACTGTACAACCCAATAATAAACCATAAAAACCCTAATAACCCCATAATAAATTGTAAAAAACCTGTACAACCCCAAATAAATCGTAAGAAATCCAAACAATGCCAAATAAATCGTAACAAACTCAAAAAAACCATAACAAACTCCTAATAAACCGCAATAAACCCTAAAAAATATTAAAAAATCTAATAAATCATAACAAACCCAAATACATGTTACTAAACCCAAATAAATAAAAATAAACCCTAAGAAACCCTAAAAAATCCAAAATAACCCTAAAAGGTTGATAACCCTAGAAAAAGCTATTAATGATCACAAAAGCCCAATAAAACTCTAATATACAATAAAAATGGTAATAAACCATAAAAAATCATAAACAACACTAATAAAACAAAAATAACCCTAATAAACCCTAAAGAATCATAATAAAATCTAAACAACACTAAAAAACCCTAAAGAACCTAAAATACGCTAAAACACATTACATAAACCCTAAAAATATCTACAATACCCAAACAAATCCTAAAACACACTAAAAACCCTAACAACCCCTATCAATCACGAAAAAACAAATAATCCCTTATAGACCCCCCAAAATACCATTGAAAACCCATCAAATACCATAAAAACCATAAACACCCGTTAACAACCCTTAAAACCCGAAAACCACTACAAACCATAAACAACCATTGAAACCCTAAAAAGCAACAAATAGATACATAAACCCAAAAAAAGTTTTATAAACCCTAAAAATGCAATATAGACCCTAAAAATGCAACATAAACACAAAAAACGCAACATAAACCCAAAAAACACTACATACACCCAAAAAAGCACTACATAAACACTAGAATTGTGACATAAACCCTAAACAATGCAACATAAACATTAAAAAAGGCTACTGAAAACCTAAAAACAAAACATAAACCCTAAAAACACTACACGAACCCTAAATACATTACATAAACTTTAAAAAATGCAACATAAATGCTACATCAACCCTAAAAATGCTACATTAACCCATAAAAAGCAACATAAACCCTAAAAAATGCTACATAAAACCTAAAGCCTAAACATGGTACAAAAACCCTAAAAATGTTACATAAACCCTAAAAAATGCTACATAAAACCTAAAACCGCTAACTAAACCCTAAAAGAACTACATAAATAGTAAAAATGTTACATAAACTCAAACAATGCTACCCAAACACTAAAAAATGCTACAAAAACCATAAAGACGCTTCAAAGCCCTCAAAAATATTAAACCCTAATATACCATAATATAAAAATTTAAAACCCTAATAAACCACTAATAGACCCTAATAATCCCTAAAAACACCTAATAATCCCTAAAAACCGTAAGAAACTCTACTCAACAATAATAAAACCCCAGAAATACCAAATAAACCCTAATAAATGATAATAAAACCTAATAAACCCTAAAAACACGTTAAGAAAACCTATACAACCCTAACCAACCCTAAAAGACTCTAATAAAAACCAATAAACCCTAATAAACCCCAAACAAACCTTAAAAAATCCCTAATAAACCATTAATAAAGCCAAATAAACCCTACTCAACCCTAAAAAACCTTAACACAACATAATAACCCCTAATAAAACCCTACAAAACCTTAATAAAGAAAAAAATGCTATTGTACCTTAAAAAATACCTAGAAACCCTGATAAACTCTAATATAACCTAATAAACCCTAAAAATTATCACAAACAAAAAAAAAGACCACAAACAATAAAAACGTACTATATTACAAAAAAAGACATAAAAACACTAATATAACCAAATAAAGACTAAAATTGCTAATATACCTTAAAAATTCCCAAAAACCCTAAAAACCATAATAAACTCTAATATAAACAAAGAAACACTAAAACGATCACATAAAAAACAAAATGCTCACAAACAATAAAAACACACTATATTATCTAAAAAGACCTAACAAACACTAATATAACCTAATAAAATTGAAAAATTAATAAACCACTAAAAACCCCTAATAAACTCTAAAAAACCCTAATAAACACTAATAAATACAAATAAACCCTAATATAACCATAATAAATCCCTAAAAATACCTTCTCAACCCTGATAAACCTTGACACACCATAACAAAACCTAATAAATCCCAAATAAACCCCAATAAACAAAAAAAGCAAACAAACCATTAAAAATCCCTAGAAACCATAATAAACCTTAATAAATTCAAATAAAAGCTAATAAACCATTGAAAATACTCACAAACACTAAAAACAGGCTCATTAAAACCTAAAATGTCATAACAACACCTCATATAGATTAACAAAGAATAAAAAACACTCATATACCCTAATAAAAACACTAACAAACCCTAGTAAACCCTAAAAATCACTAACAAACCCTAATAAACTGTACTCAACCCTAATAAACCCTAATAAAGCCTTTATGAAACCGACTCAACCCTAATAAAACCCTAAAATACCTACTCAACCCTAATAAACCTTAACACACCATAATAAACCCCACTAAACCCCAAAAGGCTAATAAACCATTAAAAAGCCCTAAAACCCCTAACAAATGCTAATAAAACCTAACAAAGCTTAAAAGCACAAATAAACCCAAATAAACAATAATGATCACTAAAAAACCCTAATATACTCTCTTAAAAAACTAATAAACGATAATGAACCATAATAAACTCTAATAAATCTGAAACATACCCAAATATACCATAATATTCCCCAATAAACCCAACTCAATCCTAATAAAACCCTAAAAATAACTAATAAACCCTAATAAACCTTGACACACCATAATAAACCCCAATAAAATTCTAATAACCCCCACCAAACCCTAAAAAACTCTAATATACCATTAAAAACCCCTAAAACCCTAACAAACCATAATAAATGTTAATAACACATAAAAATCCTAAAAAATGATATTAATCCCTAAAAATAACTCTAATAATAATAGTAGTAATAACGCACGTTCATGTACATTTTCATGTACTTGGTTTATATAATAAATCACAACACACGTGCATGTGCATATGCATGCGCATTTGCATGTGAATGATAATAAATAATAAATTATAATAATAAAGCATGTGAATTGCATGTGTATGTGCATGTGCATGTGAATGATAATAAATAATAAATAATAACGCACATACAAGTTCATGTGCATGTCCATGTGCATGTGTATGTGCATGTGCATGGTAATAAACAATAAATAATTAGAAATTCCACATGAATGTGCATTTTTATGTGGACAATAATCAATAATAAATAATAACACATGTGATAATAGAATAACGCAAGTGCATTGCATGTGCATGTGCATGAGATTAAATAATACAAGTGCATTGCATATGCACGTGCATGGTAATAAATAATAAATAATAACGCATGTGCATCTGCATTTTCATGTGATGATAATAATAATAATAGCAGCAGTAGTAGTAGTGATAATAGTAGTAGTACCAATGCATGTGATAATAGAATATTGCTTGTGCATTACGTGTACACGTGCATGGTAATAAATAATAATGTGTGTGCATTGAATTTACATGATATGATGATGACGATGATAATAATAATATTAATAATAATAATGCATATGATAATAGAATAACGCACGTGCATTGAAGGTGCGTGTTTATGTATTTTCATGTGCATTTGCATATGAATTTGCATGTGATGATAATAATAACAACAACAAAAACAACAACAACCACACTAATAATAACAACAATAAGAATAACAACATATGTGACAATAAAATAACGTGTGTGCATTGCATGTTGACGTGAAGAGTAATAAAAAATAAATAATAATGCATGTGCATGTGAATGTGAATGTGCATGAGATGATAATAATAATAATTATTATTATTATAATAGTAATAACAACAACAACAACAACAACAACACATGTGACAATAGAATAACGCACGTGCATTTCATGTGCAGTGCATGATAATAAATAATAACTCATAGTGCACGTGATGATAATAATATCAATAATAGTAATATTAATAATAATATTGTATGTTATAATATAATAACGCACATGTATTGAATATGAAAGTGTATGGTAATAAATAATAATGCACGTGCATTTGCATTTGCATTTGATGATAATAAGAATAAAAACAATAGTAGTAATAATAACAATAACAATAAAAATGCATGTTATAATAGAATAATGTTGGTTCATTTCATCTACGCGTGCATGCTAATAAATAATAACGGACGTGCATGTACATTTTCATGTGATGTGTTTTAGCGTTTTTTGGGCAGGCTAATATGCGAACCATATCTTCTATCCAGAAAATCTTCGCTCATTATGAGGCTCTTGCTGGACAGGCCATTAGATGGAGTAAATCATCTATTGTGTTTGGGAAAGGGAGCTCTACTATGAGACAGAACAATATTGTCAGATGCATTTGTGTCAAAAAAGGATCCTTGCCTTTCAACTATCTTGGTGTTCCCTTATTTTGGGGGAAGGTTAAACGTTGTCACCTTGAAAGAATATTTTTTAACATCACTCAGCAGCTTTCCAAATGGAAGGGAAAGACCCACTCACAAGCAGACAGGATATGTCTTATCAATTCAATTGTCACCTCAATGTTTTCTCATACCTTCTCCATCTATAAGTGTCCAGACAGCCTAATCAAATCCCTTCAAGCCAAGATCTGGAACTTTGCATGGACAAGCTGTATTAATGAAAGGAATTGATCACTGTTGCCTGGAAGGAGTGAATCAATCCACTTTAAATGGGGGGCTAGGCATTAAGGATCTTAGGATCTTCAATGATGCCTTGTTGGCCAAATTCACTTGGAATCTTTTCACACACAGAGAGGGAGATTTGGACTTTCTCATAGAACGCTTTACTGGGAAACTGTGCAATGGTTATACTGGGTACATTCTCTCCTCTATCTGGACAACGGTTAAATACTCGTATAAGGATATTATCTCTCAATCTACTTGGGCTGTCTCGAGGCAATCCAACTTGAATTGTTGGTTCACCCCTTGGCTCAAGAGTCCACTGCATGAATCTATGTAGGTTCCGCATGGCTTGCAACACATGTCCATTAATGAACTCAACACCAGACTACCGGAGCTGGATGGGATCTTACCTGCCCACATCATTTCTGAGATTCAACTCTACAGTTACATGGATTATGGCACAATTATCTAGAAACCGAACTTGATTGGCCTTCTTACTGCAAAGGACTTTTACAATCACAACTGTCGGAAAGGGATAGATCCCCCTTCATGGCTCATGAGATACAAATGCCATTTTATTCCTCCTATAAATTTTCTTCTCTTCTGGAGGATATGGAGGAATCGGCTGCCCATGCATGGACAACTTCAAAAAGTTGGTTTGTATCTTGCTTCGGCCTGTTGTATATGCATGCCGGATGCAGAAAATGTGCAGCATCTTTTTGTTGAATGCAAGCTTGCTTATGGTCTGTGGAAGTATCTACAGGATGTCTTTGGTCTTCAATTGCCCCTGGATAGAACCTTTTCTCAGATGATGTCTCTCATCACGGAATCGAGGTATAGTGAGAAAATCTACAATCTTCTCCTTGCTGCTTCGGCAGCCATTGTGGCTTTTCTATGGGAAGCCAGAAACTCTGCTATGTTCTGGAATAAGTCAAGCTCCCTTCATGAGGGTATTCTTTCCATGAATTCTGCTTTTCGGATGGTCGGGGGCATTCAAACAGGTGCGATGAACAATTTCTTTACTGACCTTATCACTCTCCGCACTCTTGGTGTCTCTGGTAGGTGAAAAAAACCTTTGGGGGTGAAGTCAATCTGATGGATTCCACCTATCCCGTCTTGGATCAAAGTCAATGTTGATGGTGTGGCAGTAGGCTCTCCAGGTCCTTCTGGCTGTGGTGGCGTCTTCCATACATATAGAGGTTTTTTCAAGGGAACTTTTTATCACTTCATCAGAATTGGTTGTGCTTATGAAGCAGAGCTTTGGGATATCATCAAGGCGGTGAGGTTTGCAAACCAGTTTGGTTGGAAGCAACTCTGGATTGAGTCTGACTCCATGCTTGCGGTTGAGGCCTTTCGTCAAAATTCAAGGAAGGTTCCCTGGCGGCTTCTACCCCAATGGATTGATTGCATAATTTTATCCAAAAATATGGTTCTTAAGATCACCCATGCATACATGGAAGTTAATATAGTAGTTGATGTGCTTTCCAAGAAGGCTATTGAGGAACGCTTCTCATAGTGGTCTTTTGTTGCTCCCTCCTTTTGTGCGTCAATTGTGGATTCAGACATGAAGGGTGCTACCCGTACCCGGTTGCATAGGTCCCCCTTGTAATGCCTTGCACTTTATTTTTCATTTATACACTTGAGGGTACAAGCCTTCTGCTTGACCCCACACCTTCTTTGCCTTAAAAACGCCTGAAATACCCCTGAAAACCCATCAAATACCATAAAAACCAAAAACACCCATTAAAGACCCTTAGAACCCTAAAACCACTACAAACCACAAACAACCATTTAAACCCTAAAAAGCAACAAATATATACATAAACCCAAAAATGTAATATAACCCGTAAAAAAGCAAACATAATCCCTAAAAATGCAACATAATCCCAAAAAACTCAACATAAATCCAAAAAACTTTACATAAACCCAAACAAGTACTACATAAACACTAGAATCGTAACATAAACCCTAAAAAATGCAACATAAACATTACAAAAGGCTACATAAATCCTAAAATCACAAAATAAACCCTAAAAACACTACACGAACCCTAAAAACGTAATATAAACCCTAAAAAATGCAACATAAATGCTATATCACCCCTAAAAACACTACAAAAACCCAGAAAATGCAACATAAAACCTATAAAATTCTACATAAAACCTAAACCCTAAACATTCAACATAAACCCTAAAAACGTAACATAAACCCTAAAAAATGCTACATAAAACCTAAAACCACTAACTAAACCCTAAAATCACTACATAAATAGTAAAAATGTTACATAAACTCAAACAATGCTACACAACACTAAAAAATTCTACCAAAACCTTAAAGACGCTTCAAAACCCTCAAAAATATTAAACCCTAATATACCATAATATAAAAAATTAAAACCCTAATAAACCACTAATAAACTCTAATAATCCCTAAAAACACCTTATAATCCCTAAAAACTCTAAGAAACTCTACTCAACCCTAATAAAACCCCATAAATACCTAATAAACCCTAATAAATGATAATAAAACCTAATAAACCCTAAAAACACGTTAAGAAAACCTAAACAACCCGAAACAACCCTAATAGACTCTAATAAACACTAATAAACCCAAATAAACCCCAAAAAAGCCTAAAAAAGCCCTAATAAACCATAAATAAAGCCAAATAAACCCTACTCAACCCTAAAAAACCTTAACACACCATAATAACCCCTAATAAAACCCTAAAAAACCTTAATAAAGAAAAAAAAATGCTAGTATACCTTAAAAAATACATAGAAACCCTGATAAACTTTAATATAACCTAATAAACCCTAAAAATTCTCACAAACAAAAAAAAGACCTCAAACCATAAAAACGCACTATATGACATAAAAAGACATAAAAACACTAATATAACCTAATAAAGACAAAAAACGCTAATATACCTTAAAAAGCCCAAGAAACCCTAAAAACCATAATAAACTCATATATAACCAAAGAAACCCTAAAACACTCACAAACAAAAACAAAATGCTCACAAATAACAAAAACACACTATATTCTCTAAAATGACCTAACAAACACTAATATAACCTAATAAAACAGAAAAACTAATAAACCACTAAAAACCCCTAATAAACTCTAAAAATCCTTAATAAGCCCTAATAAATACAAATAAACCCAGATATAACCCTAATAAATCCCTAGAAAAACCTTCTCAGCCCTAATAAACCTTGAAACACCATAACACAACCTAATAAAACCCAACAAAACCCCAATAAACAAAAAAAGCAGACAAACCATTAAAAAGCCCTAGAAACCCTAATAAACCATAATAAATTCAAATAAATGCTATTAAACCCTTGAAAATGCTCCCAAACACTAAAAACATGCTAATTAAAACCTAAAATGTTATAAAAACACCTCATATATATTAACAAAGACTAAAAAACACTCATATACCCTAATAAAAACACTAAAATCTCTAGTAAACCCTAAAAATCCCTAACAAACCCTAATAAACTATACTCAACCCTAATAAACCCTAATAAAACCTTTAAGAAACCGACTGAACCCTAATAAAACCCTAAAATACCACCTCATCCCTAATAAGCCTTAACAAACCATAATAAACCATAATAAACCCCACTAAACCCAAAAAAAATGCAAATATACCATTAAAAATCCTTAAAACCCCTAATAAATGCTAATATGACCTCACAAAGCGTAAAAGCGCAAATAAACCAGAATAAACACTACTGAACACTAAAAAACCCTAATATACCCTCTTAAAAAATTAATAAATGATAATGAACCGTAATAAACGCTAATAAATGCGAACCATACACAAATATACGATAATATACCATAATATACCCCAATAAACCCGACTCAATCCTAATAAAACCCTAAAAATACCTAATTAACCCTAATAAACCTTGACACACCATAATAATCCCCAATATAATTATAATAACCCCCACCAAACCCTAAAAAATGCTAATATACCATTAAAAACCCCTAAAACCCAAACAAACCATAATAAATGTTAATAACACCTAAAATCCTAAAAAATGATAGTAAGCCCTAAAAATACCTCTAATAATAGTAGTAGTAATAACTCACGTGCATGTACATTTGCATGTGCATGGTTTAAAAAATAAATCACAACACACATGCATGTGCATATGCATGCACATTTGCATGTGAATGATAATAAATAATAAATTAGAAACAATAAATCATGTGAATTGAATGTGTATGTGCATGTGCATGTGAATGATAATAAATAACAAATAATAACACACATACAAGTTCATGTGCATGTGCATGTGTATGTGCATGTGCATGGTAATAAAAAATAAATAATTACAAATTCCACATGAATGTGCACTTTCATGTGGATGATAGAAATAATAAATAATAACACATTTGATAATAGAATAACGCAAATGCATTACATGTGCATGTGTATGAGAATAAATAATGCAAGTGCATTGCATATGCACGTTCATGGTAATAAATAATAAATAATAATGCACGTGCATCTGAATTTGCATGTGATGATAATAATAATAATAGCAGCAGTAGTAATAGTGATAATAGTAGTTGTGCCAATGCATGTGATTATAGAATATTTCATGTGCATTACGTGTGCATGTGCATGGTAATAAATAATAATGTGCATGCATTTCATTTACATGAGATGATGACGACGATGATAATAATAAAATTAATAATAATAACGCATATGATATTAGAATAACGCACGTGCATTGAATGTGCGTGTTTAAGTATTTTCATGTGCATTTGCATGTGATGATAATAATAACAAAAAAAAACAACAACAACAACAACAACCACACTCATAATAATAACATTAATAATAAAAACATGTGTGATAAAAAAATAACGTGTGTGCATTTCATGTTCACGTGCGGAGTAATAAAAAATAAATAATAATGCACATGCAGGTGCATGTGCATGTGCATGAGATGATAATAATAATAATAATTATTATTATTATAGTAATAATAATAATAATAATAACAACAACACATGTGATAATAGAATAACACACGTGCATTGCATGTGCAGTGCATGATAATAAATAATAACTCATAGCGCACGTGATGATAATAATAACAATAACAGTAATATTAATAATAATATCACATGTGATAATAGAATAACGCACATGTATTGAATGTGCACGTGTATGGTAATAAATAATAACGCACGTGCATTTTCATTTTCATTTGATGATAATAACAATAATAACAATAGTAGTAATAATAACAATAACAATAAAAATGCATGTTATAATAGAATAATGTTGGTGCATTTCATCCACGTGTGCATGGTAATAAGTAATAACGGATGTGCATGTGCATTTTCATGTTATGGTAATAATAATAATAGTAGTAATAATAATAATAATAAAATAACAACTACAACAAAATATGCGCGCGCATGGAAATAAATAATATATAATATATAATAAATAATAACGCATGTGCATCTGCATTTGCATGTGACGATAATAATAATAATAATAATAGTAATAACAATAATGATAATGATAATAATGATAATGATAATAATGATAATGATAATAATGATAATAATAACATGGGGGATAATATAATAACACACGTCCTAACAATTCCTAACAAAACCTAACAAACCCTAACAACCACTAATTACCCCTAAGAACTGCTAATAAACCCAAACAACACCTGATACCCACTGTTAAATCCTAAAACCCTAAAAAACACTAATAAATCATAATAACTTGTAATAATCCCTAAAAACCCTATTAGACTCAAATAAACACTACAAAATCCTTAAAACCCCTAATATACAATAAAAACACTATTTAACCATAATAAATCCTAATAATCACTAAAAACCCAAACAAAACTGACAAAACACTACAAAACCCGCCAAATAATAGCCTACAAAACCCTACAACCCACTAATAAACCCGAACAAACCCTAATTACCCCATAATAAAATGTAACAAAACCTAACAACCCTAAATAAATCGTAAGAAATCCTAAAAATCCCAAATAAATCGTAACAAACTCAAACAAACCATAACAAACTCCTAATAAACCGCAAAAAACCCTAACAAATCATAATAAACTCTAATAAATCGTAATAAACCCAAATACACATTAATAAACCCTAATAAATAAAAATAAACCCTAACAAACCCTAAAATCCCAAATAACCCTAAGAAGGTTGATAACCCTAGAAAAAGCTATTAATGCCCACAAAATCCCAATAAAACCCTAATATACAATAAAAATGCTAATAAACCGTAACAAATCCTAAACAACACTAATAAACCCAAAAGAACTCTAATAATCCCTAAAGAACCATAATAAACTCTAAAGAACACTAAAAAACCCTAAAAACCCAAAAAATACTAAAACACATTACATAAACCCTAAAAACTGCTATGATACCCAAACAAACCCTAAAACACACTAAAAAACCTAACAACCCCTATCAATCACGAAAAAACAAATAAACCCTTAAAATCCCCCAAATTACCATTGAAAACACATCAAATACCATAAAAACAATAAACACCCGTTAACAACCCTTAAAACCCTAAAACCACTACAAACCATAAACAACCATTGAAACCCTAAAAAGCATCAAATATATACATAAACCCAAAAAACGTTATATAAACCCTAAAAATGCAACATAAACTCTAAAAATGCAATATAAACCCCAAAAAGCAATATAAACCCAAAAAACTCTAAATAAACCCAAAAAAGCACTACATGAACACTAGAATCGTAACATAAACCCTAAACAACGCAACATAAACATTAAAAAACGCTTCATAAAACCTAAAAATACAAAATAAACCCTAAAAACACTACATGAACCCTAAAAACGTTACATAAACCCTAAAAAATGCAACATAAACGCTACATCACCCCTAAAAACGCAACGAAAACCCAGAAAATGCAACATAAACCCTAAAAAACGCTACATAAAACATAAACCCTAAACATGCTACAGAAACCCTAAAAACGTTACATAAACCCTAAAAAATGCTACATAAAACCTAAAACCGCTAACTAAACACTAAAAGAACTATTATTAGTCACTAAATGTGGCTAATATTCATTTTTAATATCTTTATATTCATTGTTCCAAAGTCCATAAACATTGTTTTTAGTGAATTACATGAATATAACTTCATTTCTCATCTTAAATGCAAATCATGTTTAAAATGCAAATTTGGGCCCAATCATTCATCTGTTTGTGGACAACACTATATTGATTTTCTGAATTTGATATTTTGTGATATGATTGATCACTCTGTTTGGAACATTTTATCTTTTAGGTCTAATGGATGAATCTCAAGGGAATATGGATATTTTTTAGCCCGAATGCAGAACTTTGCTGGAGAAAGCATAATGGGTCTAAGGCCCATCAAACTAATGTGGGACCCACAAACCAAGCCCAATGAAGCTCAAATTTATACAGTAGAAATATAAAAATATTTGGATCATTTTATTCAACTGTGGTCGGAGCTAATTCTTAAGTCTTCATCATGATAAAGGGATCTGAAGCTGAGATTTAAATGGTAGACCCGACATTAATGTACATAAAGTCGTTCTACCATTTTGACCATAAACTCTAAACGGCTGAGCCAAATGTCCTGAAAGTTTTACATAGGATAGAGAACACATGGAAGAATATATTTATCTTCTATGACCCCTCATGATTCGGCCTCAATCAATTAAGGATTCGAACGTCATAATGGTGGATGAATCTGGACAGTTTTCCGGGTCAACTTCGAAACGTCAATTTCCTTTTGATTATTCACCCTAGTTTTGACTCTATTAATTGTTGGGGGTGAATTAATTTTTGGGGTGGACCTAAGGCTCCTAATATTCCTATATAAGGCGATGTTGGTGAATATAATTATCATCTAACATTTTTCTTTGAATCCAAGTTTTTCTTTCAATTGTAATTTCCTGCTTTCGTTTTGTAATGGCATCATCAATTTCTCTAATGTAAGTTTTTAATTCAAGTTTAGTATTTTAATAAAATTTCTTACTCTTCTTCACTTTTTATTTTCCTTTTCTCCACACGTTGATACATTTGAATCAAAATGTGAAATTATTCACACCCGCAATTGTGAATTCATCACACAACGGTGGAGTGTTCCTTTTGATTAATGTTTTTCTTCTTTAATCCTTCTTCTTTAAGTAAGCTACCTACTTACATTGATAGAATAACATCAATGGAGGGCTAATATTTTATGGTTTGATCCTAGGGAGTTTCATGGGATGGATTGAATGTTATTTGATGTTCTTAAATTCTTAAATTTTCTCTTTATTTTAAGAGTTCCTTTCTTTGATTTATCTTCTTCTTTGTCTTCACCGACTTTAATGACAACACATTTTGAGTGCTAGTATGATCCAATTCCTTGGAGTGATAATTTAATTGATCCTCTAAGTGAATTGGTGATTAGCCTTGAAATTGTGTATGGATTAAATTGGATGATGATATTGAGAAATTATTTCATTTAATGGATACCTCTTGAATCGATGAACATAAAATCAAATGAAAAACAAATACATCTAATCCAGCCCAAGAGACAACCTAGGATCAACTCACCTTAATTAGTTGTTTTAATTCAGGTAATGTTATTGGTTTTTTTCTTTAAATTAAATAAATATTTCTTCAAATCAATCAACACCATAGTTGGCCAATTCATAGCCAATCCCGCATCTAATCAATGTGTCTCAAGGTTTCTTCTTCGGTCCCTATGGTTTCGATCCCTACTTGTACTTCAATGACCTCTTTTACCGGTAGGGTAAATTTGGGTGCAACCAAATTTTGGTGCCGTTGCCGAGGACCAAGTAAGTCACCTTATAACATCTTTCTATTATCCCTCATTTCTCTTTTCTCATCCCAATTTCTCTTCTCTTTTCCCCTTTCTATTTTGTTCGACTCCCAAAAATCACGATTCAAAATTTCAAAATGAATCCAATGGTGTATAATCAAAAATATCCCTTCAAAAACACTAGATGGAATCAATTTGAAAATCCACATTGGGAATCACCAATTGTTTTTAATTACTTTGATCAACCTTTTAATGAATACACCACACCTGATAACATGAACGATCTTTGTAATGATGAAAGTTTAAAAGATCAATTTCCATACCTATCAAGAATGATTGAAAAGATGAATAATGATGAATTCCATGACGTCCAAATATCTATAAATCCTAATCCTGAAACAATTCTTCAAAAATTGTGTGAACAAATAGAAAAAATGAATTCAGAGGTATCAAGTTTTAGACTAGAACTACAAAGCATTAAAACTTGTGTGGAACCCATTCCCACTAAAACCATCCCTTCCTCAATATTGATAGAAGAATCTTGTAACAAAAAAACCCCTCATGCCTTTATTGATGAACCAACCTTAGGATTTGGGATAGTTGGAGAGGATCGATGAGTTTTTGAAGGGTCTTTAAATCAGGAGGAAATTGACTTTTTGGATTCAAAAGAGAAGAATTTGTCATCAAGGATTGAGTCTCCTAAGTATAAATCCATTGATGAATTTTCAAAAACAACAACAATTGAACCATTAGGATAAATCACAAACATCAAATCCATACCCATTCATGAAACTCATCTAGGAAATTTTGGGGTTGAATCTTCAATTCAGAGGGAACCAATTGTGTTGGGAAATGTTGAAAATGAAATTGATTTTGACATTAATTCCTTATCTGTGTTTGAATGTCCTATCCAACCTGAACTCAAAATCAATGTCCTTACTTCCCCACTGAGGCATCCCATCATAGGTGATAACCATGACCTTGCATTAGTCATTCATTCATCCCATAAAACCCACAAAGGGGGGTTAACCCTTGAAATCTTAGGAAAGACTGTAGAAGAAACTGGATCAACCATTACTGAAATTCCTTGGATTTTCACACTCCTTGTTGAACATGGGTTTTTAAATGAAAAAAAATCCAAGAAAACAATTAATCTCAATCTTGTGGAAGTGGAGAAAAATGTGGTCCTAAAAATTTTTAAGGTTGGAATTGGATAAGTTGGGGGGTACAAGTCGAGCTAACGACGTTAAACAAAAGTGTTGCACGGGAGGCAACCCGTGGTTTTCATGTTTCCAATATTTTTGGAATCATAGTTATTTTTCAAATAGGATTAATAAATCATTTTGATATTTTAAAAATATAAAAATAAAAAATAGACTGTTGACCTGTTCTTCTTTTATGAGTAAGGATGGGTATTAAAGGGGAGCACCGTATTCATCCGTGTCACGCGGTGTGATCCCTGAGTAATACCTTACCCAGAAAATATAAAGAAGACAATATTTCATCAGTTTATTTTATTTTATTTATGTTTTTGTAGGTTAAAAAAATTAGACTCTTGACCTGTTCTTCTTTTATGAGTATGGATGGGTATGAAAGGGGAGCACCATATTCATCCGTGTCATGCGGTGTGATCCCTAAGTAACACCTTACCCAGAAAATATAAAGAAGACAATGTATCATTATTTTGATTTAAAAAAACATGAAAAACCATAAAAATGATGGTACTTGGAATTAAATAAATCATTGTGTTGTCTTTTTTGTCTGCTTTGTCCTTATTTTTATGGTTCAAGAACTATTTTGGGTGATACATGTTCCATCAAGGAGGTGCCTACATCCCCCAAGAGATCAAAGGAGTAATCTGGAACATCATGAACTTCAACTTCAAAAACCAGGTGAATTTTTTCCATGTTTATCATTTTGAATTTCATCTTTGAACTCCTCTCCTACCCCCTTCTAACTTTTCTTTTCTTTAAACACCGGGGATAGTGTTATTCTAAGTTGGGGGAGATAAAATATGGTTTTTTTGTGAATAAAAACATGCATGAAAAGAAAAATTCCATTAACCTTAAACATGATAACACACATTTCAAACACTAAAATTGGATATCAAATAAATTTTCCATGCCTTGATTCTGATTTTAATGCAAGTTTAAGTTCATGAGCATAGTTTTTGGAAAGTGTGGTTGTCAGATGTGATTTTTCAAAGTTTACATTTTCATCCTCTTAATAAAAATGTCACAATGCACGTCTACTAGATCGTGGGTGTAAATTTGAGTTCTTGGGTCCCTTTTATTATAGCATAGGGTTCTGGGGTCACTTTTAGTTTAATTTGAGTATTCAAAAAAACAAAAAAAAATTATAAAAAAAAAATAATGACCACATAGAGCAATGTTTTGTCCAAATGTGTGGCGTCTAGCACTTGGGGATCGTGACTCTATAGTTTTCTTGCCCAGATTTAGGCTTTATATCTCTATTGTAGGGAATGGAATTGACAATATGTGTGGCGTCTGACACTTGGGGATCGCGACTCCATAGTTGTCTTTCCCAGAGTTAGTCTTTTCATATCTATTGTGGATAAAAAATCATAAAAAAATAAAATAAAAAAATGGATACTCATATTAAGGTTTAATGTGATTCCCACCTAGCGCTTCCATTTTTTCCCCTTGAACAATAAAATGTGCCCCATATCTTTTCTGATGCACAACAGTTTATCATGCTTAATTGGAATTGGATGAAATGTGGTGATGAATTTGAACAAAGAAATGTGATTGGGCTTGAGATATTTTTATGGACTTAGCTTGTTTTAAATGATTTTGATGGGTTTCATAATTTTTTTTGGTATGAGGTCTTTGGGTGAGCAATGTGTTTTTAAATGTTTTTGGAAAAGGGGATTTGAATTTCATATTTGTAATATATTTTGCTCGGGACTAGAAAAACTCAAGTTGGGGGGTGTGATTAGTCACTAAAAGTGGCTAATATTCATTGTTAATATCTTTATATTCATTTTTCCAAAGTCCATAAACATTTTTTTTAGTTCATTACATAAATAGAACTTCATTTCTCATCTTAAATGCAATTCATGTTTAAAATGCAAATTTGGGCCCAATCATTCATCTGTTTGTGGAAAACACTATATTCATTTTCTGAGTTTTATATTTTGGGATATGATTGATCACATTTTTTTGAAACATTTTATCTTTTAGGTCCATTGGATGAATCCCAAGGGAAGATGTAGCTTTTTGCGCCCGAATGCAGAACTTTGCTGGAGAAATCATAATGGTCCTAAGGCCCATCAAACAAATGTGGGGCCCACAAACCAAGCCCAATGAAGCTCAAATTTATACAGTAGAAATATAAGAATATTAGGATCATTTTATTCAACTGTGTCCGGAGCTAATTCTGATTTTTTCATCATGATAAAGGGATCTGAAGAAGAGATTTAAATGGTGGACCCGACATTAATGCACATAAAGTCGTCCCAAAAGTTTGCCCATAACTTCTAAACGGAGGAGCCAAATGTACTGAAATTTTTACATCGGATAAAGGACACATGGAAGAAGATATTTTTCTTCTACGACCCCTAAATATTCGGCTTCCATCAATTAATTATTCGAATATCAAAATGGTGGACGAATCTGGACAGATTTCCGGGTCAACTTCGAAACGTCAATTTTCTTTTGATTATTCACCCTCATTTTGACTCTATTAATTGTTGGGGGGGTGAATTAATTGTTGGGTTGGACCTAAGGCTCCTAATATTCCTATATAAGGAGATGGTGGTGAATAGAATTATCATCTAACATTTTTCTTTTAATCTAAGTTTTTCTTTCAATTGTAATTTCCCGCTTTCGTTTTGTAATGGCATTGTCAATTTCTCTAATGTAAGTTTTCCATTCACGTTTAGTATTTTAATAAAATTTCTTATTCTTCTTCACATTTTATTTTACTTTTCTTCAGACATTGATACCATTTAATCAAGGTGTGAAATTATTCACACCCGCACTTGTGAATTCATCACACAACAGTGGAGTGTTCATTTTGATTAATGTTTTTCTTCTTCAATCCCGCTTCTTTAAGTCAACTACCCGCTTACATTGATAGAATAACATCAATTTAGGGCTAATATTTTATGGGTTGATTTTAGGGAGTTTCATGGGATGGATTGAATGTTATTTTATGTTCTTAAATTCTTAAATTTGTTCTTTATTTTAAGAGTTCCTTTCTTTGATTTATCTTTTTCTTTGTCTTCACCGACTTTAATGATGACACATTTTGAGTGCTAGTACGATCCAATTACTTGGAGTGCTCATTTAATTGATCCTATAATTGAATTGGTGATTAGCCTTGAAATTGTGTATGGATTAAATCAGAGAATGATATTGAGAAATTATTTCATTTAATGGATACCTCTTGAACCGATGAACATAAAATAAAATGAAAAACAAATACATCCAATCAAGACCAAGAGACAACCTAGGATCAACTAACATTAATTAGTTGTTTTAATTCAAGTAATGTTATTGGTTTTGTTCTTTAAATTAAATAAATATTTCTTCAAATCAATCAACACCATAGTTGGCCACTTCATAGCCAATCCCGCATCTAATCAAAGTGTCTCAAGGTTTCTTCTTCGGTCCCTGTGGATTCGATCCCAACTTGTACTTCAACGAACGATTTTACCGGTAGGGTAAATTTGGGCGCCTTTGCCGGGGAACAAGTAATTCACCTTATAACATCTTTCTATTCTCCCTCATTTCTCTTTTTTTATCCTAATTTCTCTTCTCTTTTCCCCTTTCTATTTTGTTCGACTCCCGAAAATCACGATTCAAAATTTCCAAATGAATCCAATGGAGTATAATCAACAATATCCCTTCAAAAACTCTGGATGGAATCAATTTGAAAATCCACATTGGGAATCACCAATTGTTTTTAATTACTTTGATCAACCTTTGAATGAATACACCACACCTGATAACATGAACGATCTTTGTAATGATGAATGTTTAAAATATCAATTTCCATACCTATCAAGAATGATTGAAAAGATGAATAATGATTAATTCCATGATGCCCAAATATCTATCAATCCTAATCTTGAAACAATTCTTCAAAAATTGTGTGAACAAATGGAAAAAATGAATTCAGAGGTATCATGTTTTAGACTAGAACTACAAATCATTAAAACTTGTGTGGACCCCATTCCCACTCAAACCATCCCTTCCTCAATATTGATAGAAGAATATTGTAACACAAAAACCCCTCATGCCTTTATTTATGAACCAACCTTAGGATTTGGGATAGTTGGAGAGGATCGAGGAGTTTTTGAAGGGTCTTTAAATCAGGAGGAAATTGACTTTTTGGATTCAAAAGAGAAGAATTTGTCATCATGGATTGAGTCTCCTAAGTATAACTCCATTGATGAATTTTCAAAAACACCAACCATTATACCATTAGGAGAAATCACAAACATAAAATCCATACCAATTCATGAAACTCATCTAGAAAATTTGGGGGTTGAATCTTCAATTCAAAGGGAACCAATTGTGTTGGGAAATGTTGAAAATGAAATTGATTTTGATTCTAATTCCTTATTTGTGTTTGAATGTCCTATCCAACCTGAACTCAAAATCAATGTCCTTACATCCCTATTGAGGCATACCATCATAGGTGATGACCATGACCTTGCATTAGTCATTCATTCATATCATAAAACCCACAAAGGGGGGTTAACCCTTGAAATATTAGGAAAGACTGTAGAAGAAACTCGATCAATCATTACTGAAATTCCTTGGATTTTCACACTCCTTGTTGAACATGGGTTTTTAAATGACAAAAAATCAAAGAAAACAATTAATCTCAATCTTGTAAAAGTGGAGAAAAATGGGGTCCTAAAATTTTTTAAGGTTTTAATTGGATAAGTTGGGGGGTACAAGTCGAGCTAATGACGTTAAACAGAAGCATTACATGGGAGGCAACCCGTGGTTTTCATGTTTCCAATATTTTTAGAATCATAGTTATTTTTCAAATAGGATTAATAAATCATTTTGATATTTTAAAAATATAAAAATAAAAAATAGTTTGTTGACCGGTTGTTCTTTTATGAGTAAGGATGGGTATTAAAGGGGAGCACCGTATTCATCTGTGTCATGCGGTGTGATCCCTGAGTAATACCTTACCCAAAAAATATAATGAAGACAATGTATCATCAGTTTATTTTATTTTATTTATGTTTTTGTAGGTTAAAAAAATAGACTCTTGACCTGTTCTTCTATTATGAGTATGGATGGGTATGAAAGGGGAGCACCGTATTCATCCGTGTCACGCAGTGTGATCCCTGAGTAATAACTTACCCAAGAAAATATAAAGAATACAATGTATCATTAGTTTGATTTAAAAAAACATGAAAAACCATAAAAATGATGGTACTTGGAATTAAATAAATCATTGTGTTGTCTGTTTTGTATTCTTTGTCCTTATTTTTATGGTTCACGAAATATTTTGTGTGATACATGTTCCATCAAGGAGGTGCCTACATCCCCCAAGAGATCAAAGGAGTAATCTGGAGCATCATGAACTTCAACTTCAAAAACCAGGTGAATTTGTTCCATGTTTATCATTTTGAATTTCATCTTTGAACTCCTCTCCTACCCCCTTCTAACTTTTCTTTTCTTTAAACACCGGGGACAGTGTTATTCTAAGTTGGGGGAGATAAAAAATGATTTTTTTGTGAATAAAAACATCCATGAAAAGAAAAATCTCATTAACCTGAAACATGATAACACACATTGCAAACTCTAAAATTTGATATCAAATAAATTTTTCATGCCTTGATTCTGATTTTAATTCAAGTTTAAGTTCATGAACATAGTTTTTGGAAAGTGTGGTTGTCCGATGTGATTTTTCAAAGTTTACATTTTCATTCTCTTAATAAAAATGCCACAATGCATGTTTACTAGATCTTGGGTGTAAATTTGAGTTCTTGGGTCCCTTTTATTATAGCACAGGGTTCTGGGGTCACTTTTAGTTTAATTTGAGTATTAAAAAAAACAAAAAAAATTATAAAAAAAATAATGACCATATAGAGAAATGTTTTGTCCAAATGTGTGGCGTCCGACATTGGGGGATCGTGACTCTATAGTTTTCTTTCCCAGTGTTAGGATTTATATCTCTATTGTAGAGAATGGAATTGAAAAAATGTGTGGCGTCCGACACTTGAGGATCATGACTCTATAGTTATATTTCCCAGAGTTAGTCTTTTCATATCTATTGTGGATAAAAAATCATCAAAATAAAAATAAAAAAAATGGATACTCATATTAAGGTTTAATGTGATTCCCACCTAGCGCTTCCATTTTTTCCCCTTGAACAATAAAATGTGCCCCGTATCTTTTGTGATGCACAACACTTTATCATGCTTTATTGGAATTGGATGAAATGTGGTGATGAATTTGAACAAAGGAATGGGATTGGGCTTGAGATATGCTTATTGACTTAGCTTGTTTTAAATGATTTTGAAGGGTTTTATAATTTTTTTTGGTATGAGTTCTTTGGGTGAGCAATGTGTATTTAAATGTTTTTGGAAAAAGGGATTTGAATTTCATATTTGTAATATATTTTGCCCGAGACTAGAAAAAATAAAGTTGGGGGTGTGTTTAGTCACTAAAAGTGGATAATATTCATTGTTAATATCTTTATATTCATTGTTCCAAAGTCCATAAACATTGTTTTTAGTGCATTACATAAATAGAACTTCATTTCTCATATTAAATGTAATTCATGTTTAAAATGCAAATTTGGGCCCAATTATTCATCTATTTGTGGAAAAAACTATATTAATTTTCTGAATTTGATATTTTGGGATATAATTGATCAGTTTTTTTGGAACATTTTATCTTTTATGTCCGATGGATTAATCCCAAGGGAAGATGGATATTTTTTCGCCCGAATGCAGAACTTTGCTGGAGAAAGCATAATGGGCCTAAGGCCCATCAAAAAAATGTGGGGCCCACAAACCAAGCCCAATTAAGCTCAAATTTATACAGTAAAAATATAAAAATATGAGGATCATTTTATTCAACTGTGGCCGGAGCTAATTCTGAAGTTTTCATCATGATAAAGTAATCTGAAGCTGAGATTTAAATGGTGGACCCGACATTAATGTACATAAAGTCGTCCCACCATTTGGACCATAACTTCTAAACGGAAGATCCAAATGTCCTGAAATTGTTACATAGGATATAGAACACATGGAAGACTATATTTGTCTTCTACGACCCCTCAAGATTCGGCCTCCATCAATTAAATATTCGAACGTCAAAATGATGGATGAATCTTGACAGTTTTACGGGTCAACTTCGAAACATCAATTTCCTTTTGATTATTCACACTCATTTTGACTCTATTAATTATTGGGGGGTGAATTAATTGTTGGGGTGAACCTAAGGCTCCTAATATGACTATATAAGTAGATGGTGGTGAATAGAATTATCATTTAACATTTTTCTTTGAATCCATGTTTTTCTTTCAATTGTAATTTCCCGCTTTCGTTTTGTAATGGCATCGTCAATTTCTCTCATGTAAGTTTTTCATTCACGTTTAGTATTTTAATAAAATTTCTTATTCTTCTTAATTTTTTATTTTCCTTTTCTTCACACGTTGATACCATTGAATCAAGGTGTGAAATTATTCACACCCGCACTTGTGAATTCATCACACAACTGAGGAGTGTTCATTTTGATTAATGTTTTTCTTATTCAATCCCACTTCATTAAGTCAGCTACCCACTTCCATTGATAGAATAACATCAATGGAGGGCTAATATTTTATGGGCTGATCCTAGGGAGTTTCATGGGATGGATTGAATGTTGTTTTATGTTCTTAAATTCTTAAATTTATTCTTTATTTTAAGAGTTCCTTTCTATGATTTATCTTCTTCTTTGTCTTCACCGACTTTAATGAAGACACATTTTGAGTTCTAGTACGATCCAATTACTTTCAGTGCTCATTTAATTGATGCTCTAAGTGAATTGGTGACTATCCTTGAAATTGTGTATGGATTAAATCAGAGAATGATATTGAGAAATTATTTCATTTAATAGATACCTCTTGAACCGATGAACATAAAATCAAATGAAAAACAAATACATCCAATCAAGCCCAAGAGACAACCTAGGATCAACTCACCTTAATTAGTTGTTTTAATTCAATTAATGTTATTGGTTTTGTTCTTTAAATTAAAGAAATGTTTCTTCAAATCAATCAACACCATAGTTGGCCACTTCATAGCCAATCCTGCATCTAATCAAAGTGTCTCAAGGTTTCTTCTTCGATCCCTATGGATTCGATCCCTACTTGTACTTCAACGACCGCTTTTACCGGTAGGGTAAATTTGGGTGCAACCACACTACATAAATAGTAAAAATGTAACATAAACTCAAACAATTATACACAAACACTAAAAAATGCTACAAAAACCATAAAGACGCTTCAAAACTGTCAAAAATATTAAACCCTAATATACCATAATATAAAAAAATTAAAACCCTAATAATCCCCAAATAGTCTATAATAATCCCTAAAAACACCATATAATCCCTAAAACCCCTAAGAGACTCTACACAACCCTATTCAAGCCCCAAAAATACCTAATAAACCCTAATAAATGATAATAAAACCTATTAAACCCTAAAAACATGTTAAGAAAATCTAAACAACCCTAACCAACCCAAATAGACACTAATAAACACTAATAAACCGTAATAAACCTATAACAAACCCTAAAAATCCCTTATAAACCATAAATAAATCCAAATAAACTCTACTCAACCCTAAAAAACCTTAACAAACCATAATAACCCCTAATAAAACCCTACAAAACCCTACAAAACCCTAATAACATAAACAAATTCTAGAATGCCTTAAAAAATCCCTTGAAACCCAGATAAAATCTAATATAACCTAATAAACACGAAAAAAACTGAAAAACAAAAAAAATGACCACAGACAATAAAAACATGCTATATTACCTAAAAAGACCTTAAAAGACCAATATAGCCTAATAAAGACAAAAAACACTAATATACCTTAAAATCCCTAGACACCATAAGACACCATAATAAACTCTAATATAACCTAATAAACCCTAAAAATTCTCAAAAACAAAAACAAAATTCTCACAAACAATAAAAAACGCTATATTATCTAAAAAGACATTACAAACACCAATATAACCTAATAAAACAAAAAAACTAATAAACCCCTAATAAACCCTAATAAACCATAAAAAATACCTAATAAACCCTAATAAAAACTAATAAACCCTAATAAAACCATAAAAATACCTTCTCAACCCTAATAAACCTTGACACACCGTAATAAAACCTAATAAAACCCAACTAAACCCCAATAAACAAAAAAATGAAAACAAGCCATTAAAATGCCCTAGAAACCCTAATAATCCATAATAAATTCTAATAAAACATAATAAACGATAAAAAATACTCAAAAACACTAAAAACATGCAAATAAAACCTAAAAAGTCCTAACAACCCCTCATATATATTAACAAAAACTAAAAAACACTAATATACCAAAATAAAAACACTAAAAACCCTAAAAATCCCTAACAAACACTAATAAACACTAGTCAACCCTAATAAACCCTAATAAAACCCTAAAGATACCTACTCAACCCTAATAAAACCCTAAATATACCTACTAAACCCTAAGAAACTTTAACACACTATAATAAACCATAATAAACCCCACTAAATGCTAAAAAACGAAAATATACCATTTAAAAGCCCTAAAACCCCTAATAAATGCTAATAAAACCTAACAAATCATCAAAGCACTAATAAACCCTAATAAACACTACTAAACCCTGAAAACCCTAATATACCCTATTAAAAATTAATAAACCATAATGGATGATAATAAACCCTAATAAATCCTAAACAAACCCAAATATACCATAATATACCATAATAAATCCAACTCAATCCTAATAAAACCCTAAAAATATCAAATAATCCCTAATAAACCTTAACACTCCATAATAAACCCTAATAAAATCCTAATAACCCCCACCAAACCCTAAAAAATGATACTATACCATTAAAAACCCTAAAACCCAAACAAACCATAATAAAGGTAAAAAACACCTAAAAATAATAAAAAAATCTAGTAAACCCTATAAATACTTCTAATAATAATAATAGTAATAATGCACGTGCATGTGAATATGCATGTGCATGGTTTAAATAATAAATCATAACGCACGTGCACGTGCCTATGCATGTGCATTTGCATGTGAATAATAATAAATAATAAATTATAAATAATAATTCATGTGAATTACATGTGTATGTTCATGTGCATGTGAATGATAATATATATTCAATAATAATGCACATCCAAGTGCATGTGCATGTGCATGTGCATGTCAATGGTAATAAACAATATATAATAACCAAGTCCACATGAATGTGCATTTTCATGTGAATGAAAATAAATAATAAATAATAATACACATGATAATAGAATAATTCACATGCATTGCCTGTGCACGTGAATGAGAATAAATAATAATAACACATGTGATAATAGAATAATGCAAGTGCATTTCATTTGCATGTGCATGATAATAAATAATATATAATAACACACGTGCATGTGAATTTACATGTAATGATAATGATAACGACGCATGCACGTGCATGGTAATAAATAATAAATAACAACGCACGTGCATGTGAATTTACATGTAATGATAATGATAACAAGGCATGCACGTGCATGGTAATAAATAATAAATAATAATGCATGTGCATCTATATTTTCATGTGATGATATTAATAAAAACAACAGTAGTAATAATAGTAGTAGTAGTGGTGATAATAGTAGTACTACCAATGCATGTGATAATAGAATATTGCATGTGCATTACTTGTGCATGTGCATGGTAATAAATAATAACACTCATTCATTTCATTTGCTTGTGATGATGATTATAATAATAATAATATTATTATTGTTAATAATAACAACGCATGGGATAATAGAATAACACACTTGAATTGAATGTGCTTGTATGTACATTCACATGTGAATTTTCATGTGATGATAATAATAATAAAAACAACAACAACCACAATAATAATAATAACAATAATAATAACAATTCATGTGATAATAAAATAACATGTCTACATTGCATGTGCACGTGCATGGTAATAAAAATATAATAATAACGCATAGGCATGTGAATGTGCATGTGGATGAGATAATGATAATAATAATAATAATGATAACAGTAATAATAAGTTATAGTTTTTTGAAAAAATAGTAGACATGACAAAAATTCCAGAAATGGGGTCTCGAAAAACCTAACAAATCATAGAGTCACTGAAAAAGGCTTAACTACTTCTTCTGGTACCCATTTCTTCTCCATGAATATTCAAACTGAATCTCATGGAACGAACTACGATGAAAACAGGTTCTGAAGGCCGAACAGACACAAATATCAGAAGTTATGACCATTATAAGAAACATTTTACAGGGATCCATACACAAAAATGGAGTTTTAGAGGCCTACTGATGGGTTTCTGGGATTTTAGGGTCTCAAACATTACTAGAACTATGTTAAAGTCATCCATCTACGTAGATATCTTCACTACATTCGATTTGATATGTGGTAGTGCGCAAACAGACAACTGTAGCAGAAGTTATGGCCGTTTGAAGTTGGATTTTTTTTGGAGTGGTATAACAAATATATCTTATATTTATTTTATCTTATAATAGTTTCTACTAAACTTGGTCCTCTTTTATCTCACGAGATACAATTTTACAGGTCACAGTGCTCAAACAGACACCTGAAGGATATGTTACGCCTATTTTAGTGAGTTTCGGGTTTCTTAGGTTTTTAGGCGCTAGGAGAGTTGCTCAATTTAAAACGAAAATAACTTCAGCTATGTGTGTTAATTTTGGCTCTACCACATATCAAATCGAATATTGTGAAACTATACACACACTCGTAACCACTGGAACCCTTTTCTGACATTCCTCAACCCCCAAAACGAACGAAAATCCCTTTGGATGGTCTAAATATTGGCTTCTGGTGTCTGTTTTGCAATAACTTCTTCTATGGGTGTCTGTTTTGCCTCTACCACATTTCAAATCAAATATTACGACAACACTTACTCCTATAACCACTAAAGCACCTTCTCACATCCTTAAAGTCCCAAAAAGGTACTTAAACCCTCCAAAGACCATAACTTCTACTCCGAGAGTTCGTTTTGCCTCTACCATATATGAAATCGATACTTTTGACAAGATATACACATCTGTGACAAATAGGAACACCATATCCCATTATTAAGGTCCCAAAAGGTAATTAAGTCCTCCAAATGACCATAAATTCTCCTCTCAGTGTCTGTTTCACCTTGAAAACATATCAAATTGAAGCTTGCGACTAGCTCTACACATCTGTGACAACCATGAACAACTAAATAACCCTTACAAACCATGAATAACCCCATAAACACTAAATACATTAAAAACCATGCAAAAACCAAACAAACCCTAAAAAACCCCCAAAACCCTAAAAAACATAAAAACCCCTAAAAACCCTAACAAACCCTATTAAACCCTAAAAATCCCTAACAAACCCCAAGAAGCACTAACAAAACCCAATAAACCGAAAAACCCCTAAGAAACCCTAGAAAACCCCTAAGAAACCCTAACAAAACCCAAAAAACCCTAACAAAACCCCATGAAAAATCGAAGAAACACTAACACACCCTTAGAAACCCTAACACACCCTTAGAAACCCAAACACACCCTTAGAAAAACTAGCACACCCTTAGAAACCCCAACACACCCATAGAAACCCTTAGAAACTATCACACGCCCTTAGAAACCCTAACCCACCCTTAAAAACCCTAACCCAACCATAGAAACCCTAACACACCCTTAGAAAACCTAACAAACCCTTAGACACCCTAAATCACTCTAATAAGCACTAATGAATCCTAACAAACCCTACCAACCAATAATAAAGTATTATAAACCCTAATAAACCCTAAAGCCCGCTACTAAACCCTAATAAACACTAATAAAACGTAATAAACCCTAAAACGCCTATTAGACCCCAATAAAAGCTACAAAATACCTAAAAACACAAATACACAACAAAAATTCTATTAAACCATTCAAAACACTAATATTCGCAAAAAACCATAGCAAACCCGGAAAAACTTAACAAAACCCTAAAAAACCCCCAAAACCCCAAAACTCAAAAAACCCTAAAAAACCCAAAAAACCCTAAACACCCTAAAAAAATCTTAAAACCCCTAAATTCCCTAAAAAATCCTAAATCCCTTAAAAACACAAAAAACGCGAAAAACCCCTAAAAACGCTAAAAAACCCAAAAAATCCTAAAAATGCCTAATAAACCCTAACCAGACCTATGAGACCCTTAAAACCCTAAAACCTCCTAGAAAACCCTAAAAACCTCAAAAGAAACCCTAATACATCATGAAGAACCTTAAAGAACCCTTAAAAACCCTAAAGAACAACTAAATCCACTGACAACGCTACATAAACCCTGACAATTGCTACAAAAAACCGAAAAATGCTTCAAAACCCACAAAACACAACAAAACCCCAAAAAACGCAATTATAACCCTAAAAAGAATAAAAAATACAAACACGCCCATAAAACCAAAATAAACTCATAAAACCACAAACAACTCAAACAAACCATAACAAAACCTAAAACCCCAACAAAACCTAACAACCACTAATAACCCCTAAGAATCACTAATAAACCCTAATAACCCCTAAAATACACTATTTAACCCTAAAAATCCTAATAAACACTAATAAATCGTAATAACCTATAGTAAACCCCAACAAACTCTATTAGACCCTAATAAATGCTACAAAATCCCTAAACCCCCTAATATACAAGAAAACACTATTAAACCATAATAAACCCTAATAATCACTAAAAACCATAACAAACCTGACAAAACGTTACAAAAACCTCTAAATAATAGCCTAAACACCCTACAACCCACTAATGAACCCTAAAGAGCCCTAATAAACCCAAACTAAATCATAAAAAACCCTAAAAACCCCAAATAAATCATAAAAATCCTTACAATAGCAAATAAATTGTAACAAACTGAAACAAACCCTAACAAACACCTAATAAACCTCAATAAACCCTAAAAAATCATAATAAACCATAATTATTCGTAATAAACCCAAACACACATTACTAAACCCTAATAAATAAAATAAACCCTAATAAATCCTAAATAACCCTAAAAAGGTTGATAAAACCTAGAAAAAGCTTTTAACGCCTACAAAAGACCAATAAAACCCTAATATACAATAAAAAATGCCAATAAACTCTAACAAATCCTAAAGAACACTAATACACACTAAAGAACCCTAATAAACCCTAAATAACCATATTAAACACTAAAGAACACTAAAAAACCATAAATAAACCAAAAAAATGATAAAACACATTATATAAACCCTAAAAATTGCTACGAAACCCAAAAAAACCCAAAAACACAATAAAACCCTAACAACCCCTATCAATCGCAAAAAAAAAAATAAACCCATACCCCCCCCCCCAAAAAAAAACCATTAAAAAGCCATCAGATAACATAACAACCCCTAAAAACCGGTTAAAAACCTTAAAAACCCGAAAAAAAAACTACAAAGCATAAACAACCATTAAAACCATAAAAAGGATTCATATAGATATATAAACCCTAAAAATGTTACATAAACCCTTAAAAATGCAACAAAAAACCTAAAAATGCAACATAAACCAAAAAACGCAACACAAACCCAAAAAGCGCTGCATAAACACTAAAAGCACTACATAAACCCTAGAAATGTATCATAAACCCTAAAAAACACAACCTAAACCCTAAAAAATGCAATATAAACATAAAAAAATGCTACATCAAACCTAAAACACAATATAAACCGTAAAAACACTATATGAACCCTAAAAATGTTACATAAACCCTAAAAAATGAAACATAAACGCTACATCACTCCTAAAAATGCTACATAAACCCATAAAACACATCACAAACCCTAAAAAACTACATAAAACCTAAAACCTATACATGCTACATAAACCCAAAAAAACATTACATAAACCCTAAAAATGATACATAAAATCTAAAACTACTAACTAAACCCTAAAAATGCTACAAAACACTAAAAATGCTACATAAACTATAATGCTAGAAAAACCCTAAAAAATGCTACAAAAATTCTAAAGATGATTTATAACCCTCAAAAATATTAACCCTAATATACAATAATATATAAAATTAAACCTTAATAAACCCCTAATAAATTCTAATAATCCCTAAAAACACCTTATAATCCCTAAAAACCCTACGAAACTCTTCTTATCCCTAATAAAACCCCAAAAAAACCAAATAAACCATAACAAATGACAATAAAATCTATTAAACCCTAAAAACACGTTAAGAAAACCTATACAACCCTAATAGACACTAATAAACCCTAATAAAGCCCATACAAACCCTAAAAATCCTATATAAACCATAAATAAAGCCAAATAAACCCTAATGAACCCTAACAAACCTTAACACACCATAATGACCCCTTATAAAACCCTACAAAACCCTAATAAAGAAAAAAATGATAGTATACCTTAAAAAATTCATAGAAATACTGATAAACTCTAATATAACCTAATAAATCCAAAAAATGCTCACAAATAATAAAAAACAATGAAAAAAAATAAAAACACGCTATATTACCTAGAAAGACCTAAAAACACTAATATAACCTAATAAAAAAAATGCAAATATACCTTAAAAATCACTAGAAACCCTAATAAACCATAATATACTCTAATACCTGGAAAGCCCAGTCAGAGGTAGAGCCTCTGACCATTTATTAAGAAAAGAAAAGTACATGGAACAAGCAACCACAAGAAAAACAATTACATGTCATAGAATTCATACCCCTCACCATACCCGTGATATAATAATTCCTATGCAGTAGCTGATTCCCATTCAGAGCTGTCGTAATGTTTTAGGACCTTTGCATATTTCCGTCTGAGATTCAGCTTCTCTAAGGATAACAAATCCTTAGAGGATTGCCTGACAGCAGATCTAGTTAACACCGGCTTTGGCAAGTCAGAGTAAGTCTTCCTCGTTCTTCTTTAGCTGGGGGATTTTCCTCATTTCCAAATTTTTTTTTTCCATCCTTGACTACATCACTAAAGGAAGGCATATCCAAGCCACCACAATTTTCCTTGTCACTGTCCAAGACATCTCCCCATTTTCCAGCAATTACAACTTCTTGACAAACATCCGTCAGAGTCTGACTCTGCTCGTATTGCCCACTGATATCAATCATCACCAAACAACGAGGGGCCTCCATACAAACAGTACCAACATCAAGCTCCAGCCCCACAACATTCTCTTTTCGAGTCTGCAAACTGTCACTGTCCTTCATTGGCGTGCACTCATCCACCTCATCATGACCCAATTCCTGAAAACGGTTGCAGGTGTCCACTGTGATCTGCAGACCACCAACGGAAGCCAGCTGCAACTGAGAGTCTTTACCAGCTGAACAACCAGTGGGGGAAATAGGGGCATGTGGCTCTGAAATCCACGCCAACTCTCCCTCCTGTGGTCCAACTTCATCAGCTATGATCAATCTGCAAACACCACTTGTTGCAGCATCCTGACCAGCAAAGGTGTTCCCATGCTGCGGTACAAGTCCTGGCTTAGCAGATGCATCCAGCACTCCCCCACTTCCATACCTAGTACCAGAAAGTGCACCATGTGCTTTCCCATCAACTAGGCACAAAGCCAGCTCATCCCCCTTCTATTCAGCAGTCCCAATGTTGATGATCTCAATGACAAACCTTCCTACCTCACACTGACCATCAATGTTTTGATCATGCTACAACATTTCCCCTGAAGAAGCAGGCATTACCAGCTTACCTCCAACTCCAGTGCCAGGACCAGCTTCATTTTTGTCTATCTGATCCACACCACTATGCCGAGAGAGATCATGTTTCAGTCTATCAAACACCATAGCAACTATCATATTTTTTGAGGCCCGCACCTGCTTCACCATTGAAACAGCAGCAGATAGATTATGCGAAGACCGCGCCTACTTCATCATCGATGTCTCACCCAAACAAATAGCATTTCCATTCTTCACTGCATCAGACCCCAACTGTCCATGACCAGAAGTACTACCAGGCCTCTTCAATGATGTGGCATCTCTCCTACTTCTGACTCCCCGACGACAGCGACCAGCCAAGTGACCCAGACGACAACAACTCGAGCAGAAATCAACCCAATTCTCAAAAACAACGTCTTGCCTCCAGCGGAATTCCTCACCAACAGCAATCCAGATCCATTCTATCGGTGGCTTCGAGGTATCCACCTCGACACAAATGCGAGGGTTCACTGGATGACTCACAGAAGAAGTGCGTGCATCCGAACACAGGAAACGGACAACCAAATTCCCTAGCATACAAATTATCGCAGGATTTTGGAAAGGTAATGGAAGATTAGGGAGACTTACCCAGGTCTCAACTGAAGGAAGATCCCGATTCATACAGAGATCCAATGACCAGTGAGGCAGGAATAATTTTCATCCATTGCACCAGTGGGGAGCTCTGGACCAGCCACTTATCAAGTCTTCCTCTGAGCCAAAACGAATCATCAGGTGACGGTTGTCAAGAAGCCCTACCACCGCATGTTCTTTCAGATCCCAATCACTAGACACGAAGAAATCGAACTCATCAACAGAGGGCCTTTGTAGAGAAAAATGAGCAACCAGTGTCAAATCGAGGAAGCCTGATGCTGCAGAGAATTCCGATGAAGAAATCGGAAGCTGAGGGGCCCCAAGGTGGAGCTTTGGAACTTTCGGACTTAGGGAGATCGACTGAAAATACGGAAGTAATCTAGGGTTTGAGAAAGGAACAAATGCCAACTGCGACATCGATGGTGGTGGAAGATGACCTTCCCCCCTCCCTCCACCAGGAAGGGGGGGAAACCATCATAGAGCATCACCTTCCCCCCTATCGATGTTGTTGGTAATGTTCTACATGAAACTCTTTTCATATACTCCAATATAACCTAATAAAACCTAAAAACGCTCACTAAAAAAACAAAATTATCACAAAAATAAAAACATGCTATAGTATCTAAATTGACCTAACAAACACTAATATGACCTAATAAAAGAAAAAAAACTAATAAACCCCTAAAAACCCTAATAAACCCTAAAAATACCTTCTTAACCCTAATAAACCTTGACACGCCATAACCAAACCTAATAAAACCCAAATAAACCCCAATAAACAATAAAACACATACAAACCATTAAAAATCCCTAGAAACCATAATAAACAATAATAAATTCAAATAAAAGCTAATAAACCATTAAAAATGCTCACAAACACAAAAAACACACTGATAAAACCTGAAAATTCATAAAAACCCCTCATATATATTAACAAAAACTAAAAAACACTCATATACCCTAATAAAAACACTAAAAAACTCTATTAAGCCCTAAAAATCCCAAACAAACCCTAATAAACACTAATAAAACATTAAAGATACCGACTCAACCCTAAAAAACCCTAAAAATACATACTCAACCATAATAAACCCTAGTACACCATAATAAACCATAATAAACCCCACTAAACCCTAAAAACGCCAATATACCATTAAAAAGCACTAAAACCCCTAATAAATTCTAATAAAACATAACAAATCTTAAAAGCACTAATAAACCTGAATAAACACTAATAGACACTAAAAACCCTAATATACCCTCTTAAAAATTAATAAACCATAATGAAACATAATAAACCCTAATAAATCCTAAACATACCCAAATATACCATAATATACCATAATATACCCTAATAAACCCAACTCAATCCTAATAAAACCCCAAAAAACCTAATAAACCATAATAAAACTTAACACGCCATAATAAACCCTAATAATGTCCTAATAACCCCTACCAAACCCTAAAAAACTCTAATATACCATTATAAACCCCTAAATTCCTCACAAACCATAATAAATGTTAATAACACCTAAAAATCCAAAAAAATGATAGTAAACCCTAAAAATACCTCTAATAATTGTAGTATTAATAATGAATGTGCATGTGCATGGTTTAAATAATAAACCAGAACACACGTGCATGTGCATATGCCTACGCATTTGCATGTGAATGATAATAAATAATAACGCATGTGAATTGCATGTGCATGTGCATGTGCATGATCATATTCATGAGCATGTGCATGGTAATAAACAATAAATAATAACCAAGTCCACATGAATATGCATTTGCATGTGAAAGATAATAAATAATAAATAATAACACATGTGATAATAGAATAACGCAAATGCATTGCGTGTGCACGTGCATGAGAATAAATAATAATAACACATGTGATAATAGAATAACACAAGTGCATTGCATGTGCACGTGCATAGTAGTAAATAATAAATAAATAATATTAAATAAGAATGCACATGCATGTGCATGTGCTTTTACATTTGATAATAATATTAATAATACTAATTATAATAATAATAATAATAATAACACATGCACGTGCATGGTAATAAATAATAAATAACAACGCACATGCATGTGGATTTTCTTGTTATAATGATATTAAGAATGAAAATGATTATAATAATAATAATAATAACTGTGATAATAATAATAATAATAAAATAATAATACAAGTGCATTTCATATGCACATGCATGGTAATAAATAATAAATAATAACGCATGTGCATCTTCATTTTCATGTGATGATGATAATAATAGTAGTAGTAGTAGTAGTAGTGATAATAGTAGTAGTACCAATGCATGTGATAATAGAATATTTCATTTTCATTACGTTTGCACGTACATGGTAATAAATAATAACACACATGAATTGCATTAGCAAGTGATGATTATGACAATGATAATAATAATATTAATAATAACAATGCATGTGATAATAGAATAACGCACGTGCATTGAATTAGTGTTTTTATGTATTTGCATGTGCATTTGCATGTGCATTTTCATGTGAATTTGCATGTGCATTTGCATGTGCATTTGCATGTGATGATAATAACAATAATAACAACAACAACAACATCAACAACCACAATAATAATAACAACAATAAGAATAACAACGCATGTGATAATAAAATAACGTGAGTACATTGCACGTGCACGTGCATGGTAATAAAAAATAAATAATAATGCATGTGCATGTGCATGTGCATGTTCATGAGAAGATAATAATAATAATAATAATAATAATAATAACAGTAATAATAATAATAATAACATCAACAACAACACATGTGATAATAGAATAACGCACATGCATTGCATGTGTGGTGCATGATAATAAATAATTACCCCTAGTGCATGTGATGATAATAATAACAATAATAGTAATAGTAATAATAATAACACATGTGATAATAGAATAATGCTCATGTATTGAATGTGTACGTGTATGTTAATAAATAATAACACACGTGCAATTGCATTTCCATTTGATAATAATAACAATAATAACAATAATAGTAATAATAACAATAATAATAAAAATGCATGTGATATTAGAATAATGTTGTTGCATTGCATCTACGCGTGCATGGTAACAAATAATAATGGACATGATTGTGAATATTCATGTGATGATAATAATAATAATAATAGTAATAATAATTATAAAAATAACAACTACAACCACATATGCACGTGCATGGAAATGAATAATATATAATAAATAATAAATAATAACGCATGTGCATCTACATTCTCATGTGACTATAATAATAAAAATAATAATAATAATAATAGTAATAACTATAATGATAATTATAATAATGATAATGCTAATAATGATAATAATAATGTGTGTGATAATATAATAACACAAAACCTAACAAACCCTAACAGCCACTAATAACCCATAAGAACCACTAATAAACCCAAATAACACATAAAACCCACTATTAAACCCTAAAACCCTAATAAACACTAATAAATCATAATAACCAGTAATAAACTCTAAAAAACCTATTAGACTCTAATAAACACTAAAAAATTCGGAAAACCCCTAATATACAATAAAAAAACTATTGAATCGTAATAAATCATAATAATCACTAAAAACCCTAACAAACCAAACAAAACCCAACAAAAAAACCAAATAATAGCCTACAAAACCCTACAACCCACTAATAAACCCTCAAAACCCCTAATAAACCCATAATAAATTGTAACAAACCCTAAAAACCCCAAATGAATCATAACAAATCCTAAAAATTCCAAATAAATCATAACAAACTGAAACAAACCTTAAAAAACCCCAAATAAACCGCAATAAACCTTAACAAATCCTAATAAACCCTAATAAATCATCATAAACCCAAATACACGTTAATAAACCCTAATAAATAAACTAAACCCAAGGAAACCCTAATAAATCCTAAATAACCCTAAAAATGGTTGATAAGCCCTAGAAAAAGCTATTAATACCATAAAAGCACTATAAAACCCTAATATAAAATAAAAAATGCTAATAAACCATAACATATCCTAATGAACGCTAATAAACCCTAAAGAACCCTAATAAACCCTGAAGAACCATAATAAACTCTAAAGAACACTAAAAACCCTAAAGAACCCAAAAAATGCTAAAACACATTACATAGACCATAAAAATCGCTACAGTACCCAGACAAACCCCAAAGCACACTAAAATACCCTAACAACCACTATCAATCCCGAAAAAACTAATAAACCCTTAAAACCCCCCAAAAAAACATTGAAAACCCATCAATTACCATAAACACAATAAACACCCGTTAAGAGCCCTTAAAAACCCTAAATACCACTACAAACCATAAGCAACCATTAAAACCCTAAAAAATGCAACAAATATATACATAAACCCAAAAACAATACATAAACCCTAAAAATGCAACATTAACCCTAAAAACACAACACAAACCCAAAAAACGCAACATAAACCCAAAAAACGCTACATAAACCCAAAAAGCACTACATAAACCCTGGAACCATAACATAAACCCTAAAAAATACAAAATAAACACTAAAAATGCTACATAAAACCTAAAAACACAACATAAACCCTAAAAACAGAACATCAACCCTAAAGACGTTACATAAATTCGAAAAAAGGCAACATAAACGCTACATCAGCCCTAAAAACGCTACATAAACCCAAAAAATGCAACATAAACCCTAAAAAATTCTACATATAAACTAAACCATAAACACGCTACATAAACAGTAAAAACATTACATGAACCCTAAAAAATGCTATATAAAACCTAAAACTGCTATGTAAACACTAAAAGCGCAACATAAACACTTAAAAAGCTACATAAACTCAAACAATGCAACAGAAACACTAAAAAATGCAACAAAACCCTAAATACGCTTCAAAACCCTCAAAAATATTAAACTCTAATATACCAAAATATAAAAACTTAAAACCCCAATAAACCCATAATAAACTCTAATAATTCCGAAAAACACCTTATAATCCCTAAAAACCCTAAGAGACTCTACTCAACCCTAATAAAACCCCAAAAATACCTAATAAACCCTAATAAATGATAATAAAACCTATTAAACCCTAAAAACATGTTAAGAAAACCTAAACAACCCTAGCAAAACCTAATAGACACTAATAAACATTAATAAACCGTATTAAACCCCCCAAACCCCCTAAAAATCCCATATAAACCATAAATAAATCCAAATAAACCCTACTCAACCCTAACAAACCTTAACACACCATAATGACCCCTAATAAAACCCTAGTAAACCCTAATAACAAAAACAAATGCTAGTATACCTTAATATTCCCTAGAAACCCTGATAAATTCTAATATAGCCTAAGAAACCCTAAAAACGCTCACAAACATTCAAAAAATGATCATAGACAATAAAAACATGCTATATTATCTAAAAATACCTAAAAACAATAATATAACATAATAAAGACAAAAAACACTAATATACCTTAAAAATCCCATGAAACCATTATAAACCATAATAAACTCTAATATAACCTAAGAAACCGTAAAAATTCTCACAAACAAAAAAAATGTTCACAAACAATAAAAAATGCTATATTATCTAAAAATACATAACAAACACTAATATAACCTAATAAAACTAAAAAACTAATAAACCCCTAACAAATCCTAATAAACCATAAAAATCCCTGATAAGACCTAAAGAAATTAATAAACCCTAATAAAATCATAAAAATACCTTCTCAACCCTAATAAACCTTGACACACCATAATAAAACCTAATAAAACCCAACTAAACCCCAATAAACAAAATTAACACAAACAAACCATTATAAAAGCCCTAGAAACCCTAATAAACCATAATAAATTCTAATAAAACCTAATAAACCATAAAAAGGCTGAAAAACACAAAAAACATGCTAATAAAATAAAAAAAGTACAAAAAATCCCTCATATATATTAACAAAAACTAAAAAACACTCATATACCCTAAGAAACACTTACAAACACTAGTAAACAATAAAAATCCCTAACAAACCCTAATAACCCCTTCTCAACCCTAATAAACTATAATAAAACCCTAATGATACCTACTCAACCCAAATAAAACCCTAAATATACCTACTCAACCCTAAAAAACCTTAACACGCTATAATAAACCATAATAAACCCCATTAAATGCTAAAAATGCAAATATACCATTAAAAAGCCTTAAACCCCTAATAAATGCTAATAAAACCTAACAAAGCTTAAAAGAACTAATAAACCCTAATAAACACTAATAAACCCTAATATACCTTCTTAAAAATTAATAAAACATAATGAATGATATTAAAACCTAATAAATCTTAAACATACCCAAATATACCATAATATACCATAATATACCCTAATAAACCCAAATCAATCCTAATAAAACCCTATAAATACCTAATAAACCCAAATAAAACTTAACACACTATAATAAACCCTAATATAATCCTAATAACCCCCACCAAAACGTAAAAAATGCTAATATACCGTTAAAAAAACTAAAACCCTAACAAACCATAATAAATGTTAATAACACCTAAAAATTATAAAAAATGCTAGTAAACCCTAAAAATACCTCTAATAATTATAATAGTAATAATGCATGTGCAAGTTCATATGCATGTGCATGGTTTAAATAAAAAATCATAACACACGTGCATGTGCATATGCCTGTGCATTTTCATGTGAATGATAATAATTAATAAGTTATAAATATTGGCCAGAGAGTCGACGAAAATGCACCCGTAAGGGGCTCCTCTTCGACGCTAGGGTTTCCTTGTCGCCGCCATCCCGTGTCGGTCGGCCATGACTCCATTCCTCGGTTCTCAGCGATTTTGGGCGAGCTCCTCCTGCTGATGTGATATCCTGGATCTTGTTCTTAGCGTCGTCGAGGTGCGAGACCTTGGTTTTGTGGGTTTACGGGATCTCTGGCGGCGTCGTGGGCGGTATCCATCATCATGATTCTGCGGCATCGAAGGCTCGCGTCCTTCAATTGTATTTTCTTCCATGGCGGTACGGTGAGCGATCAATTCAGATCTGCTATGGCTTGAGTTTGCATCCGCTTTTTCTCCAGTGTCCTTTGAGTGGATGTGCAGTCTACACGAGCGATGGTGGCGACAGGTCCTTGGATCGGTTCTATAGCAGTGTTGTTTCTCCGGTGCTATTCTGTGTCCGTGGTTCTGGTGGGTTTCTTTGATTTTATGATTGTTTGAGTGATTATGTTTCTTGTTGTGTTTTTTGGTGCGATGTTCTGGGCGAATGAAATGGTGAAGTCTTCACCGTGGAGGAGAATTTGTGTTGATTCGGTTGTGCGGGTTCAGAAGCATATTGGTGTGAAGCTGTTAGAATGATTTTGGTTTGATCTGTTTTATATGTGGCACCAAAATCCATGGTTTTCTGGGTCATTGCATTCAGATCATCTACAAAGATGGTTCTAGAAGAGTTTTAGGGCTTGTGCTTTCATCTGATCATGACTAACTAGAATTGGATGTTCCAGAAGGTATGGTGTTTGCCATCGGTTCCAGGCTCGTGCTTCTTTGCACGGGATAGCTTTCCGAGCAGCGATGTGATTGTGCAAGCTGATCTTAATGTTTTTAATGATGGGGTGGGACCTTTCTTTGCAGCATGATTTTCTTTGTTTTTGACCTTGATGCTTTGGACTGAGGGTTTGATTGTCAGCTATGTTTTTGATGTCTTGTAGGGTTCCCCATCTCCCTTTAATATGGGATTTATCATAATAAAAAAAATTAATTTTCAGTCAATAAGTTATAAATAATAACGCATGTGAATTACATGTATATGTGCATGTGCATGTGCATGTGCATGTTGATAAACAATAAATAATAACCAAGTCCACATGAATGTGCATTTTCATGTGAATGATAATAAATAATAAATAATAACACATGTGATAAATGAATAATGCACGTGCATTGCGTGTTAACGTGCATTAGAATAAATAATAATAACACATGTGATAACAGAAAAATACAAGTGCATTTCCTTTGCATGTGCATGATAATAAATAATATATAATAACGCACGTGCATGTGCATTTATATTTAATGATAATTATAACGACGCATGCAAGTTCATGGTAATAAATAATAAATAACAACACATGTGCATGTGCATTTACATGTAATGATAATGATAACGACGCATGAATGTGCATGGTACTAAATAATAAATAATAACGCACGTGCATCTACATTGGCATGTGATGATAGTAATAATAACAACAATAGTAATAATTGTAGTACTAGTGGTGATAATAGTAGTAATACCAATGCATGTGATAATAGAATATTGCATGTCCATTACGTGTGCACGTTCATGGTAATAAATAATAATGCTCGTGCATTGAATTTTCATGTGATGATGATGATGATAATAATAATAATATTAATATTAATAATAACAATGCTTGTGATAATAGAATAATTCACGTGCATTGAATGTGCTTGTATGTGCATTCACATGTGCATTCGCATGTGATGATAATAACAATAACAACAACAACAACAACCACAATAATAATAATAACAATAATAATAACAACTCATGTGATAATAAAATAACCTGTGTGCATTGCATGTGCACGTGCATGGTAATAAAAATATAATAATAATGCACGTGCATGTGCATGTGCATGTGGATGAGATGATGATGATAATAATAATAATAAGAGTAATAATAAATTATAGTTGTTTTAAAAAACAACAGACAGGACAAAAATGCTAGAAGTGGGGTCTTGAAAAACCTCACAAATCACTAAGTCATTGAAAAAGGCATAACTTCTTTTTCGGGTGTCCATTTCCGCTTCGTGAATAGTCAAACTGAATCTCATGGAATGAACTACGATAAAAACAGGTTCTAGAGGACGAACAGACACACAGATCAGACGTTATGACAATTTTAAGAAAACATTTACTGGGATCCGTACATGGAAATGTAGTTTTGGAGGCCTAATGATGGGTTTTTATGATTTTAGAAACCAAAAAATACTTGAACTATGTTCAAGTAATCCATCTGCATAGATCTCTTCGCAACTTTCGATTTGATATGTGGTAGAGTTTAAACGGACAACCGGAGTGAAAGTTATTGTCGTTTGAAGTTGGACTTTTTTTGGAGTGGTATAACTAATATATCTTATATTTATTTGATAATATTATATTCTCTACTAAACTTGGTCCTCAATCATCTCACGATCTTCGATTTGACTGGTCACAGTGCTCAAACAGACACCTGAAAGCGAAGTTATGCCTATTTTAGTGAGTTGCGGGTTCCATAGGTTCTTAGGTGATAGGAGAGTTGGTCAATTTAAAACGACAATAACTTCTACTATGTGTGTTCATTTTGGCTCTACCACATATCAAATCGGATATTGTGAAAATATACACACTCCTGTAACCACTTGAACCGTTTCTGACATTCTTCAACCCCCAAAAAGACCTAAAATCCCTTTAGATGGACTAAATATTGGCTTCTGGTGTCCGTTTTACAATAACATCTTCAATGGATGTCCATTTTTCATCTACCACATATCAAATCGAATATTGCTACTATACCTACACTCCTATAACCACTGAGGCATGTTCTCACATCCTTGAAGGGATAAAAGGTACATAAACCCTCCCAAAGACCATAACTTCTACTCCAGGAGTCCATTTTGCCTTTACCATATATCAAACCGAAGCTTTCGACTAGATCTACACATCTGGGACCAATAAGAACACCTTATCACATTCTTAACGTCCCAAAAGGTCCTTAATTCATCTAAAGGACCATAACATCTTCTCTGGGTGTACGTTTCACCTCTACCACATATCAAATTGAATCTTGCGACTAGCTCTACTCATCTGTGACAACCATGAACAACTAAATAACTGTAACGAACCATGAATAACCCCATAAACACTAAAAACCAATTAAAACCATGAGAAACCCTATCAAACCCTAACAAACACTAAAAACCCCTAACAAACCCTAACAAACCCTTAAAAACCCCCAAACCCTAAAAAACATAACAAACCCAAATGATCCCTAACAAACAGTAACAAGACCTAACAAACCCCAAGAAGCACTAAGAAACCCAAATAAACCCAAAAAACCTGAAGACACCATAAACCCCCCTAAGAAACCATAATAAACCCTAACAAAACCCTAAAAACCCTAACAAAACCCTAATTAAACCTGAGAAACACTAACATATCCTTAGTAACCCTAACACACACTTAGAAACCCTAACACACCCTTAGAAACCCTAGAACACACTTAGAAACTCCAACACACCCATAGAAACCCTAACAAAACCTTATAAACCCATAGAAACCATAACACACCCTTAGAAACCCTAACCCGCCCATAAAAACCCTAACCCACCCTTAAAAACCCTAACACACCCATAGAAACCCTAACAAACCCTTAGACACCCTAAATCACTCAAATAAGAACTAATAAATCCTAACAAACCCTACCATCCCATAATAAACCATAATAAACCCTAGTAAACCCTAAAGCCCACTATTAAACCCTAATAAACACTAATAAATTGTAATATACCCTAAAAACCCTATTAGACCCCAATAAAAGCTACAAAATACCTAAAAACACAAATATACATCAAAATTTCTATTAAACCATTCGAAATGCTAATTTTCACAAAAAACCCTAACAAACCCAACAAAACCTGACAAAACCCTAAAAAACCCTAAAAACCCAAAAAACCCAAACAAACCCTAAAAAACCCTAAAAACCCCAAAAAACCCCTAAAAAAATCCTAAATCCCCTAAAAACCATAAAAACCTCTAAAACCCCTAAAAACATAAACAAAACTGAAAGAACCTAAAAACAAACCTAAAAAACCTCAAAAAATGCTAAAAACCCTAAACTACACTAAAACACTAAAAAACCCTAAAAGGCCTAAAAATTTCTAAAAACCCTAACCAACCCTATGAAACACATAAGAACCCTAAAAACCCCCATAGAAAACACTAAAAACCTCAAAAGAACCCCTAATACACCATAAAGAACCCTAAAGAGCCCTAAAAACCCTAAAGAACCACTAAAGCCACTAACAACGCTACATAAACCCTAACAATTGCTACAAAAAACCGAAGAATGCTTCAAAACCCACAAAATGAAACAAACCCCCCAAAAACAAAAAAACCCTAAGAAAGCATTAAAATTCCAAACACACCCATAAAACCAAAAAATTCATAAAACCCAAAACAACTCAAACAAACCGTAATAAACCCTAAAATCCCTAACAATACCTAACAAACCCTAACAACCACTAATAACACCTAAAAACCACTAATAAACCCTATTAACCCCTAAAACCCACTATTAAACCCTAAAAACTCTAATAAACATTAATAAATCTTAATAACCTGAAATAAACTCTAACAAACTCTATTAGACCCTAATAAATGCTACAAAAGCCCTAAAACCCCTAATATATAATAAAAAACACTATTAAACCATAATAAACCCTTATAATTTCTAAAACCCTAACAAACCCGATAAAACGCTAAAAAAACTCCAAATAATAGCCTACAAAACCCTACAACACACTAATAACCCTAATAAACCCTAATAACTTTAAAATAAATTGTAACAAACCCTAACAACCCCAAATAAATCATAACAAATCCTAACAACACCAAATAAATCGTATCAAACTGTATAAAACCATAACAAACCCCTAATAAACCGCAATAAACCCTAACAAATCATAATAAACCCTAATAAATCGTAATAATCCCAAATACAAATTACTAAAGCCTAATAAATAAAATAAAACCTAATAAATCCTAAATAGCCCCAAATAAAGTTGATAAACCCTAGAAAAAGCTATTAATACCTACAAAAGCCCAATAAAACCATAATTTACAATAAAAAATACTAATAAATTGTATCAAATTCTAAAGAACACTAATAAACACTAAAGAACCCTAATAAACCCTAAAGAACTGTATTAAACTCTAAAGAACACAAAAAACCCTAAAGAACCCAAAAAAATGCTAAAACACATTATATAAAACCTAAAACTTGCTACAATACCCAAACAAACCCTAATACACACTAAAAACCCTAACAACCCCTATCAATCCCAAAAAAGCAAATAAACCCATAACCCCCCCCCCCAAAAAAACCAATGAAAATCGACCAGATACCATAAAAATCATAAACACCCATTAAAAACCCTTAAAACCCCTAAAAACTACCAACAATAAACAAACATTAAAACCCTAAAAATGATTCAAATAGATACATAAACCCTAAAAGCATTACATAAACCCTTAAAAATGCAACAAATACCCTAAAACCGCAACATAAACAAAAATGTTCTAGATAAACCCAAAAAACGTTACATAAACACTAAAAGAACTACATAAACCCTAGAACTATACCATAAACCCTAAAAACACAACATAAACCCAAAAAACACAACATAAATATTAAAAAATGCTACATAAAACCTAAAAACACAATATAAACTCTAAAAACACTTCATGAACCATAAAAACGTTACATAAATTATATAAAATGCAACATAAACGCTACATCATCCAAAAAATGCTACATAATCCCAGAAAACAAAACACAGACCCTAAAAAATGCTACGTAAAACCTAAACCCAAAACACGCTACACAAACCCTAAAAACATTACATAAACCGTAAAAACGATACATAAAATCTAAAACTAATAACTAAACCCTAAAACGCTACATAAACGCTAAAAATGCTACATAAACTCAAACAACGCTACACAAACCCTAAAAAATTCTACAAAACCCTAAAGACGCTTTAAAACCCTCAAAAATACTAAACCCTAATATACCATAATATAAAAAATTAAACACTAATAAACCCCTAATAAGCTCTACTAATCCCTAACAACACCTTATAATCCCTAAAAACCCTATGAAACTCTACTCAACCCTAATGAAACCCCAAAAATACCTAATAAACCCTAATAAATGATAATAAATCCTTATAAACACTAAAAACATGTTAAGAAAACCGAAAAAACCCTATCCAACCTTAATAGACACTAATAAACATCAAAAACCCCAAAAAAGGCCTAATAAACCTTAAATAAAGACAAATAAACCCTACTCAACCCTAACTAACCTTAACACACCATAAGGACCCCTAATAAAACACTACAAAAACCTAATAAAGAAAAAAATTCTAGTATACCATAAAAAATCCATAGAAACCCTGATAAACTCTAATATAACCTAATAAACCCTAACAACGCTCACAAACAATAAAAAATCAATCACCAACAATAAAAACACGAAATATTACCTAAAAAGACCTAAAAACACTAATATAACCGAATAAAGACAAAAAATTCTAATATACCTTAAAAATCCCTAGAAACCCTAATAAACCATAATAAACTCTCATATAAACTATGAAACCCTAAAAACACTCTCAAAGAAAAACAAAACTCTCACAAACAATAATAACAAGCTATATTATCTAAAAAGACCTAACAAACACTAATATAACCTAATAAAACAAAAAAACTATCAAACACCTAACAGACCCTAATAAACCCTAACAAACCCTAATTAACCCTAATAACAACTAATAAACCCTAATAAAACCATAATAAAACCCTAAAAATTCCTTATCAACCATAATAAACCTTTACACACCATAATAAAACCTAATAAAACCCAACTAAACCCCAATAAACAAAAAAATGCAAACAAACAATTAAAAAGACCTAGAAACCCTAATAAACCATAATAAATTAAAATAAAAGCTAATAAACCATTAAAAAATCTCACAAACATTAAAAACGTGCTAATAAAACCTAAAAAGTCATAGCAACCCCTCATATATATCAACAAAAACCAAAAAACACTCATATACACTAATAAAAACACTAACAAACCGTAGTAAACCCTAAAAACCATAACAAACACTAATAAACTGTACTCAACCCTAATAAACCCTAATAAAACGTTAATGATACCTACTCAACCCTAATAAAACACTAAAAATACCTACTCAACCATAATAAACCTTAATATACCAACTCAACCCTAATAACACCCTAAAAATACCTACTCAACCCTAATAAACCTTATCACACCATAATAAACCATAATAAACCCCACTAAACCCTAAAAAATGCTAATATTCAATTAAAAATCCCCAAAACCCCTAATAAATGCTAATAAAACCTAACAAAGCTTAAAAGAGCTAATACACATGAATAAACACTACTAAGAACTAAAAAACCCTAATATACCCTCTTAAAAATTAATAAACCATAATGAAGCATAATAAACCCTAATAAATCATAAACATACCCAAATATACCATAATATACCCTAATAAACCAAACTCAATCCTAATAAAATCCTAAAAATTCCTAATAAACCCTAATAAACCTTGACACACCATAATAAACCCTAATAAAATCCTAATAACCCCCACCAAACCCTAAAAAATGCTAATATACCCTTAAAAACCCTAAAATCCTAAAAAACCATAATAAATGTTAGTAACACCTAAAAATCCTAAAAAATGACATTAAACCCTAAAAATACCTCTAATAATAATAGTTGTAATAACGCACGTCCATGTGCATATGCATGTGCATGGTTTAAATAATATATCATAACGCACATGCATGTGGATATGCATGCACATTTTCATGTGAATGATAATAAATAAAAAATAATAACGCATGTGAATTGCATGTGTATGTGCATATGCATGTGAATGATAATAAATAATAAATAATAATGCACATCCAAGTGCATGTGCATGTGCATGTGCATGCGCATGAGCATGTGCAGGTGCGTGTGCATGGTAATAAACAATAAATAATAACAAATTCCACAAGAATGTGCATTTTCATGTTAATGATAATAGATAATAAATAATAACACATGTGAAAATAGACTAACGCATGTGCATTCTGTGTTAACGTGCATGAGAATAAATAATAATAACACATGTGATAATAGAATAATGCAAGTACATTGAATTTTCATGTGAATGGTAATAAATAATATATAATAACACATGTGTATATGCATTTACATGTAATAATAATGATAATGATGCATGCACGTTCATGGTAATAAATAATAAATAACAACTTACGTGCATGCACATTTGTATTCAATGATACAAACAACAACAACAACAATAATAATATTATAATGCAAGTGCATTGAATGTACATGTGCATAGTAGTAAAAAATAAATAAATAATAGTAAATAAGAACGCACATGCACGTGCATTTTGATTGGTTTGTTTTTGGGAAATGGGATTTGCAAGATCGAGCGGTTGTCGGGCTTCTGGATGGTAGCCATTTGATGATCCGTTTTTCCTCGGAAGAAGACCTGATACGAGCGTGGTCCAATGCACCCAGACGATGTAATGGTTGTAAGTTTCTTCTCTTATGGTGAAACTTTGATCTATGTTTGAATCGTGACCCCTCCTCCATCCCGATTTGGGTAAGTTTTCCTCTATTACCATTACCTTTCCAAAATCCTAGGATTATATGTATGCTTGGGAATCTGGTAGGTCTTTTTTGTGTTCTGATGTTCGAACTGCCATGGTGAGTCACCCGATCAATCCTCAGATGTGTGTTGAAGTGGATATCTCGAGACCTCCGGTAGAGTGGGTATGGATTTCGGTGGGTCAGGAATTCAGATGGAAGCAAGCAGTGTTGTATGAATCATGGATTTATTACTGTACAACCTGTAGTAAAATGGGTCATTTGGTTGATATGTGTAATGGTGTTTTTTCTAGAAGGAGGACCCCAGGTCCGGGAAGGAGGTTTGAAAAATCTCTTAAGAGGAAGTTTCCTGCTGTGGCCCCTCAGGTTGGCAATGCACTTGGGACAATTTCCCATGTTGCACCTATTCTGGAAAAGCCATCGGATGTTCATGTTAACCCTCTGGTATCTTCAGTGCTTTCAGGACTGAAGAAGGATTTAAATCGAGGGGCTGGTCTCTAGAGAACTGATGGCAATGTGATGTTGTAGCATCATCTCATGTGGCTGAAGGGGAGCATCAGGATACTGGGGTCACGAATGGAATGGTCTTGCTTGATTTCAGCATGGATAAAGGAGGGTTGCTTGCTGGTGGTGTTGGTGTAGTAAATAGTTGCAGTAGTGGAAAGGTGTTTGAAGGGAGGCAGGGGTCTATGTTGTAGGCTGAGGTTGGAGAGTCTCCTTCTGCTTTGGTGAACTGTGGTGCTGGTCTACCTATAGGTATGTCAAGGGTTTTTGGTCAGGATAAGAAGGATGATGGTGTAATGTATATGGTGTCCAAAAAGAATTGTTTTCATCGGATGGAGATTGAGGGTGGGGAAGCCAGTTTGCAGGTTCAGTGAGAGGATGAAGTGAATGATGAAATGGACAATGGGTTATGTGTAGGGGAGAATGAGGGAGCAGTGATTGTGGATGTTGGAAATGGGTCATGTGTAGATCATTTTGTGATGGACCAGCCGCAATGACTTGCACTGATTGATACGAACAACCAGTTTCAGAATGGGTCTCCTTCACTAGAGGATGGAAATGGATCTAAAGCTGTGTAACAGGGGACTTTCGTTAATTATGATCTTGTGGAACAGCCAAGGTGCCTCGTTGTTGATACCAATGTCCAATTCCAGAAGGGTAGCGGAGGGGAAGATAGTTTTCAGAATGCGATCCTCAATGGGAAATGGGGGGACTGCTCTAAGAGTGATAGAGAAAACTATGGCGGTTTGATCAAGCCTTCATTTAGTGATGTAGTCCATGGCGGGAGTATGAAGATGAATGAGAACCAAGAAGTATTGAATTCCCCTCCGCGACACAGGTCAAGGAAGGACTACTTCTACCTGCCAATGCCATTGGCCACTAGGTCTTCTGGTGGTAACACTGAGCTTTTATTCTTGGAACGGATGAATCTACAAAGGAAATATTCTAAGGTTCTCAATCATTATGACAGCTTGGAATGGGAATCAGCTACAGTGGAAAAATCTTGCTACTAGGGGTGTGGAGATGGGTATGATTTTTATGACATGTAACTCTATCTTTTGAATTGTGTTGCTTGTCTCTGTCCTTTTCTTTTCTCTTAATAAACGGTCAGGGGGTTATCCCCTAGCTGAGCCTCTCTCGTAATAACAGTAGTAGTAGTAGTGATAGTAGTAGTAGTACCAATGCATGTGATAATAGAATATTTCATGTGCATTACATGTGCACATGCATGGTAATAAATAATCACATGCGTGCATTGTATTTTCAGGGATGATGATGATGATGATGATAATAATAATAACAATAGTATTAATAATAATATTAATAATAACAACACATGTGATAATATAAAAAAGCATGTGCATTGAATGTGCGTGTTTATGTATTTCAATGTGAATTTGCATGTGATGATAATAACAACAACAACAACAACAACAACAACATCCACAATAATAATAATAACAATAAGAATAACAACATATGTGATAATAAAATAATGTGTGTGCATTTCATGTGCACGTTCATAGTAATAAAAAACAGTAATGCACATGCATGTGAATGTGCACGCGCATGAGATGATAATAATAACAATAATAATAATAGAAATAATAATAATAACAACAACACATGTGATAATAGAATAACGGAAGTGCATTGCATGTGTAGTGCATGATAATAAATAATAACTCCTAGCACACGTGATGATAATAATAATAATAGTAGTAATATTAAAAATAATAGCGCATGTGATAATAGAATAACACAAATGTATTGAATGTACGTGTGTATGGTAATAAATAATAACGCACGGGCATTTTCATTTGCATTTGATGATAATGATAATAATAAAATTAATATTAATAATAAAAATAACAATATAAATGAATGTGACAATAGAATAATGTAGATGCATTGCGTGTGCGTGTGCATGGTAATAAATTATAACGTACGTGCATGTGCATTTTCATGTGATGATAATAATGATAAAAATAATAGTAATAATAATTATAATAATAATAACAACAACAAAATATGTATGTGCATGTAAATAAATAATAAATAATAAATAATAAATAATAACAAATGTGCATCTGCATTAGCATGTAACGATAATAATAATAATAATAATAATAGTAGTAGTAATAACAATAATGATAATTATAATAATGATAATGATAACAACGATAATGATAATAATGATAATAATAATGTGTGTGATAATAGAATAACACACGTCCTAAGAAACCCAAAAAAACCTAACAAACCCCAACAACCACTAATAACCCCTAAAAACCACTAATAAACCCAAATAACACTTGAAACCCACTATTAAACCCTAAAACCCTAATAAACACTAATAAACCATAATAACCTGTAATAAACCCTAAAAACCCTATTATACTCTAATAAACACTACAATATCCCTAAAACCCCTAATATACAATAAAAAACACTATTGAACCATAATAAATCCTAATAATCACTAAAAAACAAACCTGAAAAAACATTATAAAACCGGCCAAATAATAGCATACAAAACCTTACAACCCACTAATAAACCCTAACAAACACCAATAACCCCATAATAAAACATAACAAGCCCTAACAACCCCAAATAAATCGCAAAAAATCCTAACAATGCCAAATAAATCATAACAAACTGAAACATACCATAACAAACCCCTAATAAACCGCAATAAACCATAAAAAATCATAATAAACCCTAATAAATCGTAACAAACCCAAATACATGTTAATAAACCCTAATAAATAAATTAAACCCTAAGAAACCCTAATAAATCCTAAATAACCCTAAAAAAGGATGATAACCCCTAAAAAAAGCTATTAATGCCTACAAAAGCCCAATAAAATCGTAATATACAATAAAAAATGCCAATTAACCATAACAAATCCTAAAGAACACTAATAAACCTTAAATAACCATAATAAACCCTAAATAACCATAATAAGCTCTAATGAACACTAAAAACCCTAAAGAACCCAAATAACGCTAAAACACATTACATAAACCCTAAAAACCGCTACAAGACCCAAACAAACCCAAAAACACTCTAAAAACCCTAAACACCCCTATCAATCCTGAAAAAAAAAATAAACCCTTCAAATCCACCAAAAAACCATTGAAAACCCATTAAATACCATAAAACCCATAAACACCCATTAACAGCCCTTAAAAACCCTAAAAACCCACTACAAACCATAAATGACCATTAAAACCCAAAAAAGGCAACAAATAGATACATAAACCCAAAAAACGTGACATAAAACCCTAAAAATTCAACATAAACCCAGAAACGGAACATATACACAAAACAAGCAACATAAACCCAAAAAATGCTACATAAACCCAAAAATCACTACATAAACCCTAGAACTGTAACATAAACACTAAACAATGCAACATAAACATTAAAAAAACGCTACATAAAACCTAAAAACACAACATAAACCCTAAAAGCACTACATTAACCCTAAAAGTGATTCATAAACCCTAAAAGATGGAACATAAATGCTACATCACCATTAAAAACTCAACATAAACCCTAAAATATTTTACATAAAACCTAAACCCTAAACGAGCTACATAAATCCTAAAAACGTTACATAATCCCTAACAAATGTTATATAAAACCTAAAACAACTTACTAAAACCTAAAAGTGCTACATAAATACTAAAAATGCTACATGAACTCAAAAAACGCTACAGAAACACTAAAAAGGTGAAAAAAACCCAAAAGACACTTCAAAACCCTCAAAAATATTAAACAATAATATACCATAATATAAAAAATTAATCCATAATAAACCCCTAATAAACTTTAGTAATCCCTAAAAATGCCTTATAATCCATAAAAATACAAAGATACTCTACTCAACCCTAATAAAACCCCAAAAATACCTAATAAACCCTAATAAATGATAATAAAAACTAATAAACCCTAAAAACACGTTAAGAAAACCTAAACAACCCTAAAAAACCCTAATAGACTCTAATAAACACTAATAAACCCCAATAAACACCAAACAAACCCTAAAAATCCCTAATAACCCATAAATAAATCCAAATAAACCCTACTCAATCCTAACAAACTACAACACACCATAATGACCCCTAATACAACACTACAAAACCCTAATAATGAAAAAAATGCTAGTATACCTTAAACAATTCCTAAAAACTGTGATAAACTCTAATATAACCTAATAAACCCTAAAAAACGCTCACAAATAATAATAAAAAGTATCACAGACAAGAAAAACAGGATATATAACCTAAAAAGACCTAAAACACTAAAATAACCTAATAAATACAAAATCGCTAATATACCATAAAAATACCTAGAAAGCATAATAAACCATAATAAACTCTAATATAACCCAAGAAACCCTAAAAACGGACACAAACAAAAACACAATGCACACAAACAATAAAAAACGTTATATTATCTGAAAATACTTAACAAACACTAATATAACCTAATAAAAAACTAATAAAACCCTAAGAAACCTTAATAAACCCTAAAAATATCTAATAAACCCTAATAAAATAATAATAAAACCCTAAAAATACCTTCTCAACCCTAATAAACCTTGACACATCATAATAAAACCTAATAAAACCCAACTAAACCCCAATAAAAAAATGAAAACAAACCATTAAAAATCCCTAGAAACCCTAATAAACCACAATAAATTCTAATAAAACATTATAAACCATAACAAATGCTCAAAAACATTAAAACATGCTAATGAAACCTAAAAAGTCCTAACAATACCTCATATATATTAACAAAAACTAAAAAACACTCATATACCCAAATAAAAACACTAACAAACCCTAGTAAAACCTAAAAATCCCTAACAAATCCTAGTAAACACTACTCAACCCTAATAAACCCTAATAAAACCCTAATGATGCCTGCTCAACCCAAATAAAACCCTAAAAATGACAACTCATTCCTAATAAACCTTAACACACTATAATAAACCATAATTACCCCCACTAAACCCTAAAAAATGTAAATATACCATTAAAAGCCCTAAAACCCCTAATAAATTCTAATAAAACCTAACAAAGCTTTAAAGCACTAATAAACACTAATAAACACTACAAAACCCTAAAAACTCCTAATATACCCTTTTAAAAATTAATAAACCATAACGAACGATAATAAACCCTAATAAATCCTAAACATGCCCAAACATACCATTATATAAGATAATATACCCTAATAAACCCAACTCAATCCTAATAAAACCCTAAAATACCTAATAAACCCTAATAAAACATAACACACCACCATAAACATTAACACACCATAATAAACCCTAATAAAATCCTAATAACCGCCACCAAACCCTAAAAACACTAATATGCCATTAAAAACCCCTAAACCCCTAAAAAACCATAATAAATGTTAATAAAACCTAAAAATTCTAAAAATTGCTAGTAAACCCTAAAAGTACAGCTAATAATAATAGTTGTAATAACGCACATGCATGTGCATATGCATATTCATGTCTTATATAATAAATAAAAACTCATGTGCATGTTCATATGCCTGCGCATTTGCATGTGAATGATAATAAATAATAAATTATAAATAATAATGCAAGTGAATTACATGTGTATGTGAATGTACATGTGAATGATAATAAATAATAAATAATAACGCACACCCAAGTGCATGTGCATGTGCAAGTGCATGTGCATGGTAATAAAAAATAAATAATAACCAAGTCCACATGAATGTGCATTTGCATGTGATTGATAATAAATAATAAATAATAACACATGTGATAATTGAATAATGCACATGCATTGCGTGTCCATGTGCTTGAGAATAAATAATAATAACACATGTGATAATATAATAATGCAAGTGCATTGCATTTGCATGTGCCGGATAAAAAATAATATATAAAATGCAGGTGCATGTGCATTTACATGTAATGATAATGATAATGATGCATGCACGTGCATGGTAATAAATAATAAATAACAATGCACGTGCATGTGCATTTGTATTTGATGATACAAACAATAATAATAATAATAATAATAGAATAACGGAAGCACATTTCATGTACACATGCATAGTGGTAAATAATAAATAAATAATAATAAATAAGAATGCACATGCATGTGCATGTGCATTTACATTTGATGATAATATTAATAATACTAATTGTAATAATAATAACAACGCACATGCATGTGCATGTGCATTTACATTTGATGATAATATTAATAATACTAATTGTAATAGTAATAATAACGCATGCACTTGCATGGTAATACATAATAAATAACAATGAAAATGCATGCTCATTTGCATGTGATAATGACAATAATAATGATAATAATAATAATAATAATAACAATAATAATAAAAATTTTTATAATAATAATAATAATAATAATATCATACAAGTGCATTGCATACGCACATGCATGGTAATAAATAATAAATAATAACTCATATGCATCTACATTTTCATGTATTGATAGTAATAATAATTACAGTAGTAATAATAGTTGTAGTAGTGGTGATAATAGTAGTAGTACCATTGCATGTGATAATAAAATATTCAATGTGCATTACGTGTGAACATGCATGGTAATAAATAATAATGCATGTGCATTGCATTTCCATGTGGTGGTGGTGGTGGTGGTGATGATGATGATGATGATGATGATGATGATAGTAATAACAATGCATGTGATAATAGAATAACACACATGCATTGAATGTGCGTGTATGTGCAATCACATCTGCATTTTCTTGTGATGATAATAACAAGGACAACAACAACAACAACCACAATAATAATAATAATAATAATAATAATAACAACACATGTGATAATAAAATAATGTGTGTGCATTGCATGTGCACGTGCATGGTAATAAAAAATATAATAATAACTCCCATTCATGTGCATGTACATGTGGATGAGATAATTATAATAATAATAACAATAATAATAATAATAAGTTATAGTTTGAAAAAAACAGCATATAGGAAAAAAAATGCTAGAAATGGGGTCTCAAAAAACCTAACAAATCACAGAGTCATTGAAAAAGGCATAAATTCTTTTTTGGGTGTCCATTTCCACTACATGAATAGTCAAAATGAATCTCATGGAATGAACTACGATAAAAACATGTGCTGGAGGCCGAACAGACACATAGATCAGAAGTTATGACCATTTTAAGAAAAATTTGACAGGGATCCGTACACAGAAATGGAGTTTTGGAGGCTTTCTGATGCGTTTATAGGACTATAGGGACTCAAATATAACTTGAACAATGTTAAAATCATATTTATGTGTAGATATCTTCACTACTTTCTATTTGATATGTTGTAGAGCTCAAACGGACATTGGGAGCGAAAGTTATGTCCGTTTGAAGATGGACTTTTTTTGGAGTGGTATAACTAATATATCTTATATTTCTTTGATCTTCTTATAGTTTCTACTAAAATTCGTCCTCACTCATCTAATGAACTTCTATTTGACTTGTTACAATTCTCAAACGGACACCAAAAGGAGAAGTTATTCCTATTTTAGTGAGTTACGGGTTTCATAGATTTTTAGGCGCTAGGAGAGTTGTGCAATTTAAAACGACAATAAATTCTGTTACATGTGTTCATTTTGACTCTACCACATATGAAATCGAATATTGTGAAAATATACACTCTGGTAACCACTGGAACCCTTTCTTACATTCTTCAGCCCCTAAAAAGACCCAAAATCCCTTTGGATGGTCAAAAGATTGGCTTCTGGTGTCCGTTTTGCAATAACTTCTTCTAATACACCCAAAAAAACCCAAAAAAACCCAAAAAACTCAAAAGAACCACTAAATCCACTAACAACGCTACATAAACCCAATTAATTGCTACAAAACCCCAAAAAAATGCATCAAAACCCACAAACTGCAACAAGACCCCAAAAAATGATAAATTAACCCTAACAAAGCAAAAAAAATCCAAACACACCCATAAAACCCAAAAAAATGCATAAAACCCCAAACAACTCAATCAAACCGTACCAAACCCTAAAAACCCTAACAAAACCTAAAAAACTCTAACAAACACTAATAACCCCTAAAAACCCCTAATAAACCCTAATAACCCATAAAACCGACTATTAAACCCAAAAAACCTGAATAAACACTAATAAATCGTAATAACCTGTAATACACCCTAAAAACTCTATTAGATCCTAATAAAGGCTAAAATAGCCCTAAAACCCATAATATACAATAAAAACACTATTAAACCATAATAAACCCTAATAGTCACTAAAAACTCTAACAAACCCGACAAAATGCTACAAAAACCTACAAATAATAGCCTACAAAACCCGAAAACCCACTAATAAGCACTAACAAACCCTAATAACCCCCAAATAGAACGTAAAAAACCCTAAAAACCCGAAATAAATCATAACAAATCCTAACAATGTCAAATAAATTGTAACAAACTAAATCAAACCATAAAAAAACACTAATAAACCCAAATAAACCCTAATAAATCATAATAATCCCTAATAAATCGTAATAAACCCAAATACACATTACTATACCAAAATAAATAAAATAAACCCTAATAACCCCTAATAAATCCTAAATAACCCTAAAAAGGTTGATAAAACCTAGAAAAAGTTATTAATGCCTACAAAAGCCCAATAAAGCCCTAATATAAAATAAAAAAGGCTAATAAACTATAACAAATACTAAAGAACAATAATAAACCCTAAAGAAACCTAATAAACCCTAAAGAGACATATTAAACTATAAAGAACACTAAAAACCCTAAAGAATCCAAAAAACGCTAAAAATCATTGTATAAACCCCCAAAACTGCTATAATAACCAAAAAAACCCTAAAATACACTAAAAACCCTAACAACCCCTATCAATCCCAAAAAAAAAAAAAAACCCATAACCCCCCCAACCATTAAAAGCCATTAGATACCATAAAAAATCATAAACACCTGTTAACTACCCTTAAAACCCCATAAAAATACTACAAACCATAAAAAACCATTAAAAACTAAAAAAGGCTTCAAAAAGAAACATTAACCCTAAAAACGTTACATAAACCCTAAAAAATGCAACAAAAACCCTTAAAATGCAACACAAATGAAAAAAACGCAACATAAACCCAAATAATGCTACATAAACTATAAAAGAACTACATAAACCATAGAACTATAACAAAAAAAAACACAACATAATCCCAAAAAAATGCAACATAAACATTAAAAAACACTATATAAAATCTAAAAACACAATATAAACCCTAAAAACACTCCATGAATGTAACACCCCGAGATTTTATGAGATATATTATTTTTAATTTCTTTGATGTCTTATATTATACACTACACCAAGATTATCTTGTACTATACGCAACACCGTATTAGCTTGCAGTATATGCAACACTATTCTTGGCTCGTGTTACTCACAATTTCAAGGTCGTTTAGTGGAAATTATTTTACGCAAAATTAGGTATAGATTTTGTTTAATGTATAAATGATCTAAGTTTTGATTATGTTATACGCAACACCAAATGAAGATTTCACTACACGCAGCCCTGACATGCCTTGAATTACACGCAATCAAGACCTTCCTCGATAGCGTGTGTAGTACAAAATACCGAGTTTCACTAAACAAGATATTATTATAATATTATTATGTACTAGCTGTTATGAATAATAATAACCACTTTTTGAAATTTTATAAAATTTATCTTTTAAAATTGACTTCATTTTTGGATTCAGAATATTGAAATTATACTAGGGTGAATTTTTGTTATTTTTCTGAAAACTTTCAGTTTTTTATGAATAGTGAAAACACTAGGTTACTATTTAAAAACCGAATTTTTATTTAAATAATTATTTAATTTATTTAAATTTATTTTAGGTCAAAATTGATACATAATACCTATGTAAGTTCAATATAATTCATTGGAGTCATTTTATAATAATTTTAGATATATAAAAATTTTATTGAACTTTTCACCGTCTTTTACCCACCTCCTAGGAGAGTTTGAAAATTTACATAAAATTTAATTTTACCGCTTCTCTGAGTGGAATTTTGAAAATCTGAGAGACACAGTTAATAGAATGGTGTAAAATGTGGTTCAATAAGATACAAATATTTTTTGGTAAATAGTAACCTTTTACTTTTATTTACCACAGTTAAAAGTAAATAGTGTAATTAAGGTTAAAAATGATATTATTATTACCCTAACACATGTCCTAATTCTATTGGATAAGTTTAATTCGACCAAAAACAACCTTAGAAATAAAATATTATCACTTAGGTCCACTTGGATTAGATTAGGACATTTATTATTATTTTATTTAAAGAATAGTTAAAATAGTTAAAATCAATGTTTATTAACTAAATTTTTTTAATATAGGGTTATTCATAAGATAAATTCTACTGTAAATATTAATTAGAAATATAAAAATATTTCCTACATAATGGTATTTTATTTATAATTTTTAGACATTAAATAATTTAATTTATTTATTCCACAATGATGATGCAGTAATTACCTTTTTGATGAAATATTAACATAATTGATGTTATAAATACCAAAATAATTGTAATTTGAGAATTTTTATAAATTACAAAAAAAAATTAGGTTAATATGACATGTTTTTATTGATTCAATTAACTTTTTTCGAACTAATCATGCTTTTATGATTTTCACAAAAATAAATTACAAAATAGTGTCAAAATCGACATAAAATAGTTTTTAAAACAAATATTATATTATAAATTGTTATTATATTCCTAAAAATCTAAGGATCGGAAAAATGACTTAGATAAGGTTATATATATTAATAATGAACCACTTGGGTTTTGTTTGTCTTGTTATAGTAAGTTTATTAACCATGTAGTGTAAGAAAATAAGAAGACACGGTAAAAGTTAAATTATTTAACTTAGAGTTATATCTAAATGATAATGAAAAATAGTAACCTAAACTTGTCTAAAACCTATTGGTTGAGAGGATTTCTACCCATACCCACTATATATTATAAATAAATCAATTTGGATATATTATAAACCGAATATGATTTTATTATAAAATAATATTTTATGTTTTTCCTAAGGTGCCCCTCTCCTCCCTTATAAAAAAGGCACCTCCTCCCTCTTCTCTTTACACAATTTTGATCCTTAAATCTCGGCCAACCCCTGACCATTTACCTTATAAACTTCCCTATAAACATTCTAGAGGTTCTGGTCTCCTCAAAATACCAACTCTAGTGCCTTAAGAGGAAGCTTAAAAGGGGTGCGTCAAAGAAGAGGTAATCTCTTCTACTGATTCTTTCAAGTTTCTTTCTTCTTCAAATTTTTATTCTTTATTTGTTTCATCATAAATTAATAACATCATTATCACTAATATAATGATATGTTATTATAAATATGAAACAACCCTATTTCACCTTCTATCCATCCTACGAAAAATTAAATCACCGTGCGTGCGTAGGTACGGAATATCGTCTCCACGCTGTGGTGTAATCTGTTTTCCCCCACCACCTTACTTGGATGGGTATAATGGTGTAAAGAATAAATATATATAGTAATTATAACATCATAATTATTATGAGATATTATATCATCCACTACAATTCAACTCAATATTATGGGAATGATATCATTGCTTGTGCGTACGTACAGATTACCGTCTCCACGACGCGATGAGATTCATTCTCCATGTTAACCACTCAAGAATGATTATAAAGTATATATAATGAATAATAATGAAATATATTACATGATAAAGATAATTTATTTAGGTATATATATATATATAAATATAGGTCATCTACTTACTTCCATTCAAGTTAATAAGGAATAGAAAACAGCGTTCATGCATACGTACGGCCTACCGTCTCCATGAACGGTGTATTTCATTTCATTTATCTATCTATTATATATATATATACTGAATATATATGATATATAAATCATTATTTACAATCTATAAGTAATTAAATCATGATATAAGTAATAATAATATCAAGAACTACAAGTCCAAACACGTATGATAAATAAAATGATTTTACCCAAAACGCTGCTTTAACATGGAATTTACAAAAGAACGGGTAATATAAAGTCATAAGTGAACCATATATGATATCATAAAAATGAGTATGATTATATAATAAGTCAATGAAATTATTTAAATCATTATAAAGTAGGTTCGGATACATACGAAGCATATCATACCTAAGGTAAGGGATAATTATACCAATCTCGTTCTTAACCGAGATTGTTTATTCGTAAGTATTTACTAGGGTAAAGTTTATCATCCACGTCCATATGTTCTCAAAATGTTTTCATAAAATGTTTAATTTTCTTCCATGTATTTTTAAAGTCATTTTTACCCTTTTTTTACTTTTACCACATCGTATGGAAGGTATCTTTCTATTGTTTACGATACGAGGTACTTTTTGACATTTACGAAAAAAGTACGAGAAGAATGTTTTTCTTAACTTATACGGCATGAACGGATTTTTACGGTTTAATAACACCTTATGTTCATGAAGCTTACTCTTCAAGATTTCATGACTATTTTCAAAAAAATCATCTTCTTTCAAAATTTCATGGAATTTTGTGAAAAGAAAATGTTTTTGAATAATAAAGGAAATTTTTCTCAAGAATTTATTTCATGTGTTTTATCAAAAACATTTTCCATCTAAGATGAGATTATTTCATATGTGTATATTTCAAGTATAATGTATCTATGATTTACGTGGTTTCACTTCTCTTATGATGAAATGATATCCATTTGTTTTATATGGATTATGTTATGATGGGATGATGTTTATAAAACCGATTTTATTCATTGGGTTATGATGAATGGTTTATGTTTATGTTGTGGTACACGTAAGAATGATTTCATTATAATATGGGTGAGACCTATATCTCCCTCCAATTCATTGGGTAAAGATTTATATCTCATGAGATAGACATGGATGGAATGGTAAGTTTATCCGGTTCAGTGTTACAGGACTGGAACAAGGAGTGAACTCGATTCCGAAAGAGACTTTGTCCACTAAGATGGTCTTGGCAGCAATGCCTCGGCTACTATGGAAATAATATCATGTGATTAATGGTTTTCCACAATTACATTATTTATTTTCATTCTATTTTATCATAATTGATGATACATTATGATCTATTACTTATGTACTACCATGTTTTATGTCTTTGCTCAAGATTTTGATGTTTAAATATTATGTTCATGTTTTGAAGTTCAAATGTATATGGTTTGTTTTATTTTCTCCATTCATACCCTTACTGATGTCCATCGTCTGCAACCAACACAACGTAGTGCGGGAGAAGCCCGTGCAGGGGTGAGTATACGATACTCAGTAGGGACCCCGAGACCCCCGAAGGACTCCCTGAATCCACAAAAGATAAACCACAAAGAAAAGATACAATCATGAAGTATCAACAAATACTACTTAAGTATATTCCCATACATATACCTAAGTCATCAAATCCAGTTCAACTCCATCTCACGAGCTCAAGTACAATCTAGTCCACTCAGGAAAGTAAAACATAATCCACATAGGAAAGTAAGACCCAATCCACACAGGAAAGCTTAATCCAATCCACACAGGATATCAAATCAATCACATCGAAGATAATTATTGAAAGTCAAGACTCTGCTCACCCAGGTATCCATTTACAAAGAGGGTGGAGATGATTAGATGTAGCCTCTGAATCATCTCCTCTGTCGAACCCAAGTAGGATCCAAGTTTAGTTTTCATCACTGCCGAACCCACGGAGGATCCAAGTATAGTATTCATCGTCGTCGAACCCACGGAGGATCTCAGATTGGTAGTCAAACCCACAGAGGATCCCAGTACAATAGTCATCCTTGTCGAACCAACAGAGGATCCCAGTATGGTAGTCGTCCTCGTCGAAACCACGGAGGATCCTAGTACGGTAGTCATCCTCATCGAACCGAGGGAGGATCCCAATAAGGTAGTCATCCTCATTGAACCCATGAAGGATCTCAGTACGGTAGTCGTCCTCGTCGAACCCACGGAGGATCCCAGTATGGTAGTCCTCTTCGCCGCAGCCAGATCTAGGGTTTCCGCACACAACATGCTCATTTCCGGGAGGGTCTGCTCCATGAGCCAAGGGGTTCGATACATCAACTGACACTAATTCCAGATTTGATGTATCCCAAAGTTCTGTCTCATCAAAAGGATCTCAACGCAACAGACGGCGCATCAATCGGACGCCCGGTCTGAGAGTAATTTGCTTATTCGTCCCCGGGGGCCTGGTTGGTTTTTAAGTCAAAACCAACCCAACCGTACTCCAACTGCATCCAAACCATGAGATGTGTAATCCAAAAGGACCGTCTCACTCATAGGAATCCAACAAATTCAATGGCATGTCAATCGAACGTCCGGAGCTCAAGTTATAAGCATTTTCGCTCTGAGGGCCCAGTCGGATTTGTGTTCGATCCAACCTGGTTGTACCCAAAGTTCTCCGAAACATTGATTGTTATATACCAAAACGACTGTCTCGATCCAAGGATCTCATCGCAACTGATGGCGTGTTTATAGGAGGTCCTTAGCCCAAGTTACGAGCATTTGAACGAATCTGTCCGTTTTTAAGGGGTTTTGGGCCCGGACCGACCCGGCCCGAGACCCCCTGGGTCGACCAGACCCGGGTCAGGGACCGGACCAAAAGGGCACGGCCGGTCCGGGCCAGCACGGGCGCCGCGCGCCACGTGAGCGCAGAAGGGGGGAAACCACCACCCCCTTCGAACCAAACGGCAGACCCCATGGGGTCTGCCCTGCTGCGCTGACCGGGGTTCAACCCCCGGTTTTTCCGGATCTGGCCAGCCGTAACGGCCAGCCAGTTGTGCCGCGTGAGACCTCGCGGTCCCGCCCTCCATGCGCAGGTGGCCGACGGTTCTGGACGCCCTTCTGGTCTTCCGCTGTGGCCAAAAGGCCGCGACTCTTGGTGCTCCGGCGGCCGGGGAGTCCGGCCGCCCCTGTTGGTGACCGACGCGGCCTTAGGCCACAACCCTTGTTCGTCTGGCGCGGCGCGATGGTGCCGCGCCCCTCTACCGTGGCCCGCTCCATCCCCGGTTCCGTCGTTCCCTCGCCGTGCGATGGCACCACATTGCCTTCGTTCCAAACCACATAACATTCAACAACAAAAAGTGGAGGAGGTTCAGTCGTGTTCGTGCAGTCCGACCTCTTCCCATTATCATGATAACATGCGGCTTAATTTTTAATGTTGAACGCCAAAATAAACACGGACTTCAATTCAAACCCCTACCTCGAAGATGTCGTTGAATGAGGATCATCGTAGGAAATTGACATCGCGGAAGAAATCTTCGCGGAACGAGGCTCTGTAAATGTCGCTGGTGCTTGTCCGATGAAGGATACGACATCCCCCTTTCTTTGTCTCGGGAATAGGATCGAAGGTGGGTGCTTCATCGTTCTCCGGAAAAGGCATCACTCACTGGCTGTGGAAAGGAGAGGAGATGGCATGACGATCTCCCCTTGCGGTGACAGATTTCTTAATCGTAGACTCGGCGTTCTTCGCGAAGGAGATGAAGTTCTTCAACCTTAGAGTATTTTCTTCCCAAAAACTCAACACAAAACCTCTCACCTGAATAAAATAAGGAATGATTATTTTATTAACACATGTCATACATTTTAAAAACATCAAAATTCAAACTCAAAATTAAATTAATTGAATGGAATTAAACAATCAATTTAATTCTGAGAGTTGACATGTCATAAAGAAGGGGAGGTGGGTGTGTTACAAATTTATGGGGGGTTGCCAAAATAAAGAGGGAGTTTAGGGAATTTGAAGAGGTGGGGCTCGTGTGGGACCCACCTCACTAATATCCTACCAAGATTTAATATTTTAGTGGGTCCCACACAACTCCCTCACATGGGTGGTTAGCTCCACCAAACTTCCATCCTTAAGATTTAACCACTTAAAAAGAAATAAAATAAAAAGTGTTCCACAATTTTTATTTTACTCTTCAATTAATCCTTTTTTTGGAAACCCTGCCCGAGAAAACGCAACTCCAGATAGGGTATTCTTAAGAAAATATCGGTGTTGCGGTTTCAACGGTGACCTCAGATTTCGATTCCGAGCACTGGTTCAAAAGTTAGAAAAACCTGCTCGCTCGTTCACTGAACGTACCCGAGCTAAACTTCGGAAATTGATTCTGGGCACACCGGGCCTCGGAATCAGGTGCCGTCAGAATCCACATACTCGAAAAATTCCAAAGAAATTAAGAATAAATTTTCCTTGAAATTTCCGTGTCTTTACAGTAATAATAAAAATAACAATAAAAATGCATGTGATAATAGAATAATGTAGATGCATTGCGTGTGCGCGTGCATGGTAATAAATAATAACGGACGTGCATGTGCATTTTCATGTGATGATAATAATGATAATAATAATAGTAATAATAATAATAATAACAACAACAACAACAACATATGCACGTTCATGGAAATCAATAATATATAATAAATAATAAATAATAACAAATGTGCATCTGCATTAGCATGTGACGATAATAATAATAATAATAATAATAATAGAAATAAAAATAATGATAATTATAATAATGATAATGATAAAAATGATAATGATAATAATGATAATAATAACGTGTTTGATAATAGAATAACACACGTCCTAACAAACCCTAACAAAACCTAACAAACCCTAACAACCACTAATAACCCCTAAGAACCACTAATAAACCCAAATAACACCCGAAACCCACTATTAAACCCTAAAAACCTAATAAACACTAATAAACCATAATAACCTGTAATAAACCCTAAAAACCTATTATACTCTAATAAACACTACAAAATCCCTAAAACCCCTAATATACAATAAAAAACACTATTGAACAATAATAAATCCTAATAATCACTAAAAACCCTAACAAACCTGACAAAACACTATAAAACCGGCCAAATAATAGCATACAAAACCCTACAACCCACTAATATACCCTAAAAAACCCCAATAACCCCATAATTAAACCTAACAAACCCTAAAAACCCCAAATAAATTGTAACAAATCCTTACAATGCCAAATAAATCGTAACAAACTGAAACAAACCATAACAAACCCCTAATAAACCGCAATAAACCCTAACAGATCATAATAAACCCTAATAAATTGTAATAAACCCAAATACACGTTAATAAACCCTAATAAATAAAATAAACCATAAGAAACCCTAAGAAATCCTAAATAACCCCAAAAGGTTGATAAACCCTAAAAAAATATTAATGCCTACAAAAGCCCAATATAACCATAATATACAATAAAAAATTCCAATAAACCGTAACAAATCCTAAAGAATACTAATAAACCCTCAAGAACCCTAATAAACCCTAAAGAACCATAATAAACTCTAAAAAACACTAAAAACCCCAAAGAACCCAAATAACGCTAAAACAGATTACATAAACCCTCAAAACCGCTAAAATACCCAAACAAACCCAAAAACACACTAAAAACCCTAAACACCCCTATCAATCCCGAAAAAACAAATAAACCATTAAAACCCCACAAAAAACCAATTAAAACCCATCAAATACCATATAAACAATAAACACCCATTAACAACCCTTAAAAACCCTAAAAACCACTAAAAACCATAAACAACCATTAAAACCATAAAAAAGGAAACAAATAGATACATAAACCCAAAAAACATTACAAAAACCCTAAAAATGCATCATAAACCAAAAAACATAACATAAACCCAAAAAATGCAACATAAACCCAAAAAACGCTACATAAACCCAAAAATCACTACGCAAACCCCAGAACCGTGACATAAACCCAAAACAACACAACATAAACATTAAAAAACGATACCTAAAACCTAAAAACACAACATAAACCCTAAAAACACTACATGTACCATAAAAATGTTTCATAAACCCTAAAAAATGAAACATAAATGCTACATCACCCCTAAATGCTACATAAACCCAGAAAAGGAAACATATACCCTAACAAATTATACATAAAACCTAAACCATAAATGCGCTACATAAACCCTTAAAACGTTACATAAACCCTAACAAATTCTACATAAAACCTAAAACAACTTACTAAACCTTAAAATTGCTACATGAACACTAAAAATTATACATAAACTCAAACAACGCTACAGAAACACAAAAAAAGGCTACGAAATCCCCTAAGACGCTTCAAAAACCTCAAAAATAGTAAACCCTAATATACAATAATATAAAAAATTAATCCCTAATAAACCCCTGATAAACTCTAATAATACCTAAAAATGCCTTATAATCCCTAAAAATCCCAAGAGACTCTACTCAGCCCTAATAAAACCCCAAACTACCTAATAAACCCTACTAAATGATAATAAAAACTAATAAACCCTAAAAACATGTTAAGAAAACCTAAACAACCCTAACAAACCCTAACAGACTCTAATAAACACAAATAAACCCTTATAAACCCCAAACAAACACTAAAAAACCCTAATAACCCATAAATAAATCCAAATAAATCCTAATCAACCCTAACAAACATTAACACACCATAATGACCCCTAATAAAACTCTACAAAAACCTAATAACGAAAACAAAGCCTAGTATACCTTAAAAAATCCCTAGAAACCCTGATAAACTCTAATATAAACTAATAAACCCAAAAAACGCTCACAAATAATAAAAAAATTATCACAAACAAGAAAAACATGCTATATAACCTAAAAATACCTAAAAACACTAATATAACCTAATAAAGACAAAAAACGCTAATATACCATAAAAATCCCTAGAAAGCATAAAAAATCCATAATAAACTCTAATATAACCAAATAAACTCTAAAAACGCTCCCAAACAAAAACAAAACTCACACAAACAATAAAAAACACTATATTATCTAAAAAGACTTAACAAACACTAATATAACCTAATAAAAAAACTAATAAACCCCTAACAAACCTTAATAATCACTAAAAATCCTGAATAAACCCGAATAAAACCATAATAAAACCCTAAAAAGACATTCTCAACCCTAATAAACCTAGACACACCATAATAAAACCTAATAAAACCATGATAAATCCCAATAAAAAAACTCAAACAAATCATTAAAAAGCCCTAGAAACCCTAATAAACCTTAATAAATTCTAATAATACATTATAAACCATAAAAAATGCTCACAAACACTACAAACATGCTAATGAAACCTAAAATGTTCTAACAAGGCCTCATATATATTAAATAAAACTAAAAAACACTCAAATACCCTAATAAAAACACTAACAAACACTAGTAGTCCCTAAAAATCCCTAAATACCCCTAGTAAACACTACTCAACCCTAATATACCCTAATAAACCCTAAAGATACCTAATCAACCCAAATAAAACCCTAAAAATACCTACTCAACCCAAATAAACCTTAACACACTATAATAAACCATAATAAACCCCACTAAACCCTAGAAACACAAATATACCATTAAAAAGTCCTAAAACCCCTAATAAATGCTAATAAAACCTATCTAAGATTTAAAGCACAAATAAACCCTAATAAATACTACTAAACCCTAAAAACCCCTAATATACCCTCTTAAAAATTAATAAACCATAACGAACGATAATAAACCCTAATAAATCCTAAACATACCCAAATATACCATAATATACCATAATATACCCTAATAAACCCAACTGAATCCCAAAAAAACCCTAAAAATACCTAATAAATCCTAATAAACCTTAACACACCATAATAAACCCTAATAATACCTAATAACCCCCACCAAACCCTAAAAATATAATATACCATTAAAAAACCCTAAATCCCTAACAAACCATAATAAATGTTAATAACACCTAAAATTTCTAAAAATGCTAGTCAACCCTAAAAATACCTCTAATAATAATAGTAGTAATAATGCACATGCATGTGCATATGCATGTGCATGGTTTAAATAATAAATCATAACGCACATGCATGTGCATATGCCTGCGCATTTGCATGTGAATGATAATAAATAATAAACAATAAATAATAATGCATGTGAATTACATGTGTATGTGCATGTACATGTCAATGATTATAAATAATAAATAATAACGCACATCCATGTGCATGTGCATGGTAATAAAAAATAAATAATAACGAAGCCCACGTGAATGTGCATTTTCATGTGATTGATAATAAATAAAAAATAATAACACATGTGATAATAGAATAATTCACGTGCATTGCGTGTGCACGTGCATGAGAATAAATAATAATATCACATGTGATAATAGAATAACACAAGTGCATTTCATTTTCAGGTGCATGATAATAAATAATATATAATAATGCAAGTGCATGTGCATTTACATGTAATGATAATGATAATGATGCATGAACATGCATGGTAATAAATAATAAATAACAATGCACGTGAATGTGCATTTGTATTTGATGATACAAACAACAACAACAACAACAACAACAACAATAATAATAATAATAATAATAATAGAACAACGCAAGTGCATTTCATGTACACGTCCATAGTGGTAAATAATAAATAAATAATAATAAATAAGAATGCAGATGCATGTGCATGTGAATTTACATTTGATGATAATATTAATAATACTAATTATAATAATAATAATAATAATGCATGCACGTGCATGGTAATAAATAATAAATAACAACGCAAATGCATGTGCATTTGCCTGTGATAATGATAATAATAATGATAATGATAATAATAAAATAACAATAATAATAATAATTATGACAATACTAATAATAATAATATCATACAAGTGTATTGCCTATGCACGTGCATGGTAATAAATAATAAATAATAACGCATATGAATCTACATTTGCATGTGATGATAGTAATAATAACAGCAGTTGTAATAATAGTAGTAGTAGTGGTGATAATAGTAGTAGTACCAATACATGTGATAATAAAATATTGCATGTGCATTACGAGTGCACGTGCATGGTAATAAATAATAACGCTCGTGCATTGCATTTCCATGTGATGATGATGATGATGATGATGATAATAATAATAACAATTCATGTGATAATAGAATAACTCATGTGCATTGAATGTGCGTGTTTGTGCAATCAAATGTGCATTTTATTGTGATGATAATAACAAGAACAAGAACAACAACAACCACAATAATAATAATAACAGTAATAATAACAACACATGTGATAATAAAATAATGTGTGTGCATTGCATGTGCACGAGCATGGTAATAAAAATATAATAATAACGCATGTTCATGCGCATGTGCATGTGGATGATATGATTATAATAATAATAACAATAACCGTAATAGTAAGTTATAGTTGTTTGAAAAAACAGAAGATAGGGAAAAAATGCCTGAAATGGGGTCTCGAAAAACCTAACAAATCAAAGTGTCATTGATAAAGGCATAAATTCTTTATTGGGTGTCCATTTCCACTACATGAATAGTCAAAATTAACCTCATTGAATGGACTATGATAAAAATAGGTGTCGGAGGCCGAACAGACATATATATACCAAGTTATGATCATTTTAAGAAAAATTTGACAGGGATCCGTACATGGAAATGGAGTTTCGGAGGCCTTCTGATGCGTTTTTGGGATTATAGGGTCTCAAACATGACTTTAACTATGTTCAGGTCATCTTTCTGTGTAAATCTCTTCACTACTTTTGATTTGATATGTGGTAGAGATCAAACAGACACCCGGAGCGAAAGTTATGGCCGTTTGAAGATGGACTTTTTTTCGGAGTGGTATAACTAATATATCTTATATTTATTTGATCTTATTATAGTTTCTACTAAAATTGGTACTCACTCATATAATGAGCTTCGATTTTACTGGTCACAATTCTTCAAACAGACACCCAAAGGATAATTTATTCCTATTTTAGTGAGTTGCGGGTTTCATAGGTTTTTAGGTGCTAGGAGAGTTGCACAATTTAAAACAACAATAACTTCTGCTACATGTGTTCATTTTGGCTCTACCACATATCAAATCGAAGAATGTGAAAATATACACACTCTGGTAACCACTGGAACCTTTTAATACATTCTTCAACCCCCAAAAAGTCCCAAAATCCCTTTGGATGGTCAAAAGATTGGTTCCTCGTATCCGTTTTGCAATAACTTCTTCTATGGGTGTCCGTTTTTTCTCTACCACATATCAAATCGAAGCTTGCGACTAGACCTATACTCCTATAACCACTGAATCACCTTCTCACATCCTTGAAGGCCCAAAAAGGTACTTAAACCCTCTAAAAGACCATAACTTCTACTCCAGGATTCTGTTTTTCCTCTACCATATATCAAATCGATTCGTTCCACTAGATCTACACATCTGTGACCAATAGAAACACCTTATCACATTATTAAAGCCCCAAAAGGTCATTAAGTCCTCCAAATGACCATAACTTCTACTCTGGGTGTCCTTTTCACCTCTACCACATATCAAATTGAAGCTTACGACTAGCTCTACACATTTGTGACAACCATGAACAACTAAATAACCCTAAAAGACTATGAATAACCACGTAAACACAAAAAACCATTAAAACCCATTCAAAACCCTAACAAACTCCAACTCACCCTAGAAAACACTAACAAACCCTAAAAAACCCTAAAAAACCCAAAAACCCTAAAAAACATAACAAACACTAACAAACCCTAAAAAAAACTAACAAGCCCTAACAAACCCCAAGAAGCCCTAAGAAACCCCAATAAACCCAAAAACCCCAAAGAAACCCTAAAAATCCCTAAGAAGCCATAATAAACCCTAAAAAAACCCTAAGAAAACATAAGAAACACTAACACACCCTTAGAAACCCTAACACACCCTTAAAACCCTAACACACCCTTAGAAACACTAGCACACCCTTAGAAACCCCAACACACCCATAAGAACCCCAAACACAACCTTAGAAACCCTTAGAAACCATAGAACTCCCTTAGAAACCCTAACACACCCATAAAAAACCTAACCCACCCTTAGAGACCCTAACACGCCCTTAGAAACCCAAAAATTCCCTTAGACACCCTAAATCACTCTAATAAGCACTAAAAATCATAATAAACCCTACCAACCAATAATAAACCATAATTAACCTTAATAAACCCTAATAACCACTAATAAACCCTAATAAACACTAATAAATTGCAATAAACCCTAAAAACCCTATTAGACCCCAATAAAAGCTAAAAAATACCAAAAAACCAAAATATACAACAAAAATGCTATTAAACCATTCAAAATGCTAATATTCACAAAAAAAAACCTAACAAACCCAGAAAAAACTGACAAAACCCTAAAAACCACAAAAAACCCATAAGACCCTAAAAAACCCTAAAATCCCTAAAAACACGAAAAAACCCAAAAAAACCCAAAAAGAACCTAAAAACCCATAAAAACCCTCAAAAAATCCTCAGAACCCCTAAAAACGCTAAAACCCCTAAATGCCTAAAAGTGCCTAACAAAACCCTAACCAACCCTATGAAACCCATAAAAACTCTAAAAACCCCCTAGAAAACCATAAAAACCTCAAAATAAACCCTAATACACCATAAAAACCCCAAAGAACCCTAAAGGACCCTAAAGAACCACTAAAGCCACTAACAATGCTACATAGACCCTATCAATTGATATAAAAAACCGAAAATTCTTCAAATCCCACAAACAAGACAAAAACCAAATAAATGCTAAAATAACCCAAAAAAAGCATTAAAAATCAAAACACACCCATTAAACCCAAAAAAACACATAAAACCCCAAACAACACAAACAAACCGTAACAAACCCGAACAACCCTAACAAAACCTAACAAACTCTAACAACAACTAATAACCCCTAAGAACCACTAATAAACCCTAATAACCCCTAAACCCACTATTAAACCCAAAAAACCCTAATAAACACTAATAAATTGTAATAACCTATAATAAACCCTAACAAACTCTATTAGACCCTAATAAATGATACAAAATCCCGAAAACCCCTAATATACAGTAAAAACACTATTAAACAATAATAAACCCTAATAATCATTATAAACCCTAAAAACCCAGAAAAACGCTACAAAAACCTCCAAATAATAGCCTACAAAACCGTACAACCCACTAATAATCCCTAACTAACACTAATAACCCCAAAATAAATCGTAATAAACCCTAACAACACCAAATTAATCGTAACAAATCCTTACAATGCCAAATAAATTGTAACAAACTGAAACAATCCATCACAAACCCCTAATAAACCACAATAGACCCTAACAAATCATTATAAACCCTAATAAATCGTAATAAACTCAAATACACGTTACTAAACACTAATAAATAAAATAAACCCTAATAAACCCTAATAAACCCTAATAAATCCTAAATAACCCTAAAAAAGGCTGATACACCCCAGAAAAAGCTATTAATGCCTACAAATGCCCAATAAAACCCTAATATACAATAAAAAATGCTAATAAACTGTAACAAATCCTAAAGAACACTAATAAACCCAAAAGAACCATATTAAACTCGAAAGAACTCTAAAACCATAGAGAACCCAAAAAATGCTAAAACACATTATATAAACCCTAAAAACTGCTACAATACCCAAAAAAACCCTAAAACACACTAAAAACCCTAACAACCCCTATCAATCCCAAAAAACAAATAAAACCAGTAACCCCCCCCCCAAAAAAAACCATTAAAAAGCCATCAGATACCATAAAAAACCATAAACACCCGTTCACAACCCTTAAAACCCTAAAAAAACTAAAAATCATAAACAACCATTAAACCCCTAAAAAGGCTTCCAATAGATACATAAACCCTAAAAGGGTTACATAAACCCTTAAAAATGCAACAAAAACCCTAAAAATGCAACATAAACCTAAAAACACATTATAATCCAAAAAAATGCCACATAAACCCTAAAAGCACTACATAAACCCTAGAACTGTAACATAAACCCTAAAAAACACAACTTAATCCCTAAAAAACGCAACATAAACATTAAAAAATGCTACATAAAACCTAAAAACACAATATCAACCCTAAAAACACCACATGAACCCAAAAACGGTACATAAACCCAAAAAATGCAACATAAACGCTACATCACCCCTAAAAATGCTACAAAAAACCTAAACCCTAAACATGATAAATAAACCCTAAAATGTTACATAAACACAAAAAATGATACATAAAACCTAAAACTAATAACTAAACCCTAAAAATGCTATATAAACACTAAAAATGCTACATAAACTCTAACAACTCTACAGAAACCCGAAAAATGATACAAAAACCATAAAGACGCTTCAAAACCCTCAAAAATATTTAACCCTAATAAACCCCTAATAAACCCCTAATGAACCACTAAAGCCACTAACAATGCTACATAAACCCTAACAATTGCTACAAAAACCCGAAAAATGCCTCAAAACCCACAAAACGCAACAAAACACCAAAAAATGCTAAAATAACCCTAACAAAGCATAAAGAATTCAAACACACCAATAAATCCCAAAAAAACGCATAAAACCCCAAACAACTCAAACAAACCTTAACAAAGCCTAAAACCCCAAACAAAACCTAACAAACCCTAACAACCACTAATAACTTCTAAGAACCACTAATAAACCCTAATAACCCCTAAAACCCACTATTAAAAACTAAAAACCCTAATAAACACTAATAAATCGTAATAACCTGTAATATACCCTAAAAACTTTATTAGACCATTATAAATGCTACAAAAGCCCTAAAACCCCTAATATACAATAAAAACACTATTAAACCATAATAAACCATAATAATCACTAAAAACCTAAACAAACCCGACAAAACGCTAGAAAACCCTCCAAATAATAGCCTACAAAACCCTACAACCCACAAATAAACCCTAATAAACCCTGATAACTCCAATTTAAATCGTAACAAACCCTAACAACCCCAAATAAATTGTAACAAATCCTAACAATGCCAAATAAATCACAACAAACTGAAACAAACCATAACAAACCCCAAATAAACCGCAATAAACACTAACAAATCATAATAAACCCTAATGAATTGTAATAAACCCAAATACACATTACTAAAACCTAATAAATAAATTAAAGCCCTATTAAACCCTAATAAATGCTAAATAACCCTGAAAATGTTGATAAACCCTAGAAAATGCTATTAATGCCTACAAAAGCCCTATAAAACCCTAATATATAATAAAAAAATGCTAATAAACAGTAACAAATCCTAAAGAACACTAATAAACCCAAAAGAACCCTAATAAACCCTAAAGAATCATATTAAACTCTAAAGAACACTAAAAAACCTAAAGAACCCAAAAAATGCCAAAACACATTATATAAACCCTAAAAACTGCTACAATACCCAAAAAACCCATAAAACACACTAAAAATCCCTAAAACCCCTATCAATCCCAGAAAAACAAATAAACCCATAAAAACCCCAAAAAACCAATAAAAGGCCATCAGTTACCATAAAAAACCATAAACACCCGTTAACAATCCTTAAAAATCCTAAAAAATGCTACAAACCATAAACAACCATTTAAACCCTAAAATGGTTTCAAATAGATACATAAACACTAAAAACGTTACATAAACCCTAAAAATGCCACAAAACCCTAAAAACCCAACATAAACCAAAAAAATTCCTCATAAACCCAAAAAAATATATATAAACCCTAGAACTGTAACATAAACCATAAAAACACAACATAAACCCTAAAAAATGAAACCAAAACATTAACAATGCTACATAAAACATAAAAACGCAATTTAAACCTTAAAACACTTCATGAACCCTAAAAACATTACATAAACCCTAAAAAATGCAACATAAACGCAACATCACCCCTAAAACGCTACATAAACCCAGAAAATGAAACATAAACCCTAAAAATATATACATAAAACTGAAACCCTAAACACGCTACATAAACTGTGAAAACATTACATAAACACTAAAAATGATACATAAAATCTAAAACCACTAACTAAACCCTAAAAACACTACATAAACACAAAAATTACTACATAAACTCATAAAACACTACACAAACCCTAAAAAATGCTACTAAAACCCTAAAGACGCTTTAAAATCCTCAAAATTATTAGACCCTAATACACCATAATGATAAAAATGAAACCCTAATAAACTCTAATAATTCCTAAAAACACCTTATAATCCCTAAAATCCTAAGAAACTCTACTCAACCCTAATAAATCCCCAAAAATACCTAATAAACCCTAATAAATGATATTACAACCTAATATACCCTAAAAACACGTTTAGAAAACCTAAACAACCCTAACCAACCATAATAAACACTAATATACACTAATAAACCCTAATAAATAACAAACAAACCCTAAAAAGCCCTAATAAACCATAAATAAATCCAAATAAACCCTACTCAACCCTAAAAAAACTTAACACGCCATAATAACCCCTAATAAAACCCTACAAAACCCTAATAAATAAATAAAATGCTAGTATACCATAAAAAATACTTAGAAACCCTGATAAACTCTAATATAACCTAATAAACACTAAAAACGCTCACAAACAATAAAAACGATCACAAAAAATAAAAAATCTCTATATTTACTAAAAAGGCCTAAAAACACTAATATAACCTAATAAAGAAAAACAACACTAATTTTCCTTAAAAATCACTAGAAACCCTAAAAACCCATAATAAATTCTAATATAACCAAAGAAACCCTATAATGATCACAAAGAAAAACAAAATGCTCACAAACAATAAAAACACACTATATTATCTAAAAAGACCTAACAAACACTAATATAACCTAAAAAACTAATAAACCCCTAACAAACCCTAATAAACCCTAAAAATCCCTAATAAACCCTAATAAAAATGA
>OY728167.1:71620705-71678205 GCA_963277665.1 Viscum album
ATATCCTAAGAAACCCTAAAAACACACCCAGACAAAAACAAATGCACACAAACAATAAAAAACACCATATTATCTAAAAAGACTTAAAAACACTAATATAACCTCATAAAAAAAACACCTAACAAACCCTAATAAACCATAAAAATCCCTAATAAACAATAATAAAAACTAATAAACCATAATAAAACCCTTAATGTACCTTCTCAACCCTAATAAACCTTGACACAGCGTAATAAAACCTAATAAAACCCCACTAAACCCCAACAAAAAATGCAAACAAGCCATTTGAAAACCCTATAAACCCTAATAAATACTAATTAAAACTAACAAAGCATAAATAATTCTCAAAAAAACTAAAAACACTCTAATAAAACTAAAAATGTCCTAACAACCCCTCATATATATTAACAAAAAAACACTCATATACCCTAATAAAAACACTAACAAACCATAGTAAACCCAAAAAATCCCTAACAAACCCTAATAAACACTACTCAACCCTAATAAACACTAATAAAACCCTAAATATACCTACTCAAACCTAATAAAACCCTAAAAATACCTAATCAAACATAATAAAACCCTAGAAATACCTACTCAACCCTAATAAACCATAAAACACTATAATAAACCATAATAAACCCGATTAAGCACTAAAAACCCAAATATACCTTTAAAAAGCCCTAAAACCCGTAATAAATGCGAATAAAACATAAAAGATCTTAAAAGCACTAATAAACCCAAATAATCACTAATAAACGCTAAAAAACCCTAATATATCCTCGTAAATATTAATAAACCATAATGAATGATAATACACCCTAATAAATCCCAAACATACCCAAATATACCATAATATGCCATAATATACACTAATAAACCCAACTCAATCCAAATAACACCCTAAAAATACCAAATAAACCCTAATAAAACTTAACAGACCATAATAAACCCTATTAAAATCCTAATAACCCCCACCAAACCCTAAAAAATGCTAATATGCCATTAAAAACCCTAAAACCCTAACAAACCTTAATAAATGTTAATAACACCTAAAAATTCTAAAAATTGCAAGTAAACCCTAAAAATACATCTAATAATAATAGTAATAACCAACGTGCATGTGCATATTCATGTTCATGGTTTAAATAATAAATCATAATGCACGTGCATGTGCATATTCCTGCGCATTTTCATGTGAATGATAATAAATAATAAATCATAAATAATAACACAAGTGAATTACATGTGTATGTGCATGTGCATGTGAATGATAATAAATAATAAATAATAATGGACATACAAGTGCATGTGCATGTGCACGTGCATGTTCAAGTGCATGGTAATAAACAATAAATAATAACTAAGCCTACATGAATGTGCATTTTCCTATGAATGATAATAAATAATAAAAAATAACACATGTGATAATAGAATAATGCATGTGCATTGCGTGTGCACGTTCATTAGAATACATAATAATAACACATGTGATAATAGAATAACGCAAGTGCATTAAATTTTCAGGTGCATGATATTAAATAATATATAATCATGCACGTGCATGTGAATTTACATGTAATGATAATGATAATGACGCATGCACGTGCATGGTAATAAATAATAAATAACAACGCGTGTGCATGTGCATTGGTAATTGATGATACAAACAACAACAACAACAACAACAACAACAACAACAATAATAGAATAACACAAGTGCATTTCATATGCATGTGCATAGTATTAAATAATAAATAAGATCGAAAATGTATGTGCATGTGCATTTACATTTTATGATAATATTAATAAAACTAATTGTAGTAATAATAATAATAATAATAACGCATGCACATGCATGATAATAAATAATAAATAACAACACACATGCATGTGAATTTGCATGTGATAATGATAATAATAATGACAATGATAATGATAATAATAATAATAATAATAATAATAATTATGATAATAATAATAATAAAAGAATAATACAAGTGTATTACAGATGCACGTACATGGTAATAAATAATAAATAATAATGAACGTGTATCTACATTTTCATGTGTTGATTGTAAAAATAACAGCAGTAGTAATAATAGTAGTAGTGGTGGTGATAATAGTAGTATTACCAGTGCAGGTGATAATATAATATTGCATGTGCATTACGTATCCATGTGCATGGTAATAAATAATAATGCCAGTGCAATGCATTTTCATGTGACGATGATGATGATAATAATAATGATAATAACATTAATAATAACAATGAATGTGATAATAGAAAAATGCACATGCATTGAATGTGTGTGTATGTGCATTCGCATGTGCATTTTCATGTGATGATAATAATAGTAACAACAACAACAACAACAACAATAACCACAAGAATAATAATAACAATAATAATAACAACGCATGTGATAATAAAATAACATGTGTGCATTGATTGTGCACGTTCATGGTAATAAAAATATAATAATAACTCACAAGCATGTGTATGTGCATGTGGATGAGATGATGATAATAATAATAATAATAACATAAATAATAATTTATAGTTGTTTGAAAAAACATTAGACATGACAAAAATGCAAGAATTGGGGCCTCGAAAAACCAAACAAATCATAGAGTCATTGAAAAAGTCATAAATTCTTCTTTGTGTGCCCATTTTTGCTCTGTTAATAGTCAAACTGAATCTCATGGAACTAAATATGATTAAAAGAGGTGATGAAGGAAAAACAGACACACATATCAGATGTTATGACCATTTTAAGAAAAATTTGACAGGGACCCGTACATGGAAATGGATTTTTGGAGGCCATCAGATGGGTTCCTCGGATTTTAGGGTCTCAAATATGACTATAACTATGTTCAAGTCATCCTTCTATGTAGATCTCTTTGCTACTTTCTATTTGATATGTGGTAGAGCTCAAACGGACAACCTGAGCGAATGTTATGGCCATTTGAAGTTGGATATTTTTTGGAGTGGTATAACTAATATATCTTATATTTCATTGATCTTATCATAGTTTCCACTAAACTTGGTCCTCACTCATCTCACGAGATTCAATTTTACAAGTTACAATGTTCAATCAGACACCTGAAGGAGAAGTTAAGCTTATTTTAGTGAGTTGTGGTTTTCTTATGTTTTTAGGCGCTAGGACAGTTGCTCAATTTAAAACGACAATAACTTATGCTATGTGTGTTCATTTTGGATCAACCACATATCAAATAGAAGATTATAAAAATATATACACTCTTGAATCCATTGGAACCCTTTCTGACATTCTTCAACCCCCCAAAAGACCCAAAATCACATTGGATGGTCCAAAGATTGGCTTCTGGTGTCCGTTTTGCAATAACATCTTCTCTGGGTGTCCATTTTTCTTCTACCACTTATCAAATCGAAGCATGCGACTAGAACTAAACTACTATGACCACTGAAGCACCTTCTCACATACTTGAAGGCCCAAAAAGGTACTTAAACCCTCTAAAAGACCACAACTTCTACACCAGGAGTCCGTTTTGCCTCTACTATATATCAAATCGATGTTTTGGACTATATCTACACATCTGTGACCAATAAGAACACCTTATCACGTTTTTAAAGACCCAAAAGGTCCTAAATTCCTCCAAATGACCATAACTTCTGCTCTGGGTGTCCGTTTCACCTCTACCACATATCAAAATGAAGCTTGTGACTAGCTCTAAACATCATAATAAACCCCACTAAACCCTAGAAAATGAATGTATACCATTAGAAAGCCCTAAAACCACTAATAAATTCTATTAAAACATAAAAAAGCCTAAAAGCTCTAATAAACCTGAATAAACACTACTAAACACTAAAAAACCTTAATATACCCTCTTAAAAATTAATAAACCATAATGAACCATAATAATCCCTAATACAGCCTAAACATACCCAAATATACCATAATACACTATAATATACCCTAATAAACCTAAATCAATCCTAATAAAACCCTAAAAAACCTAATAAACCCTAATAAACCTTGACACACCGTAATGAACCCTAATAAAATCCCAACAACCCCCACCAAACCCTAAAAAATGCTAATACACAATTAAAATACCTTAAAACCCAAAAAAATCATAATAAATGTTAATAACACCAAAAAATCCTAAAAAATGATAGTAAACCCTAAAAATATCTCTAACAATAATAGTAGTAATAACGCAGGTGCATGTGCATATGCATGCGCATGGTTTAAATAATAAATCATAACACACGTGCATGTGCATATGCCTGCGCATTTGCATGTGAAAGATAATAAATAATAAATTGTAAATAATAACGCATATGAATTTCATGGGTATGTGCATGTTCATGTAAATGATAATAAATAATAAATAATTACGCACATACTAGTGCATGTGCATGTGTAGGGTAATAAACAATAAATAATAACGAAGTCCACATGAATGTGCATTTGCATGTGAATGGTAATAAATAATAAATAATAACACATGTGATAATATAATAATGCACGTGCATTGTGTGTGAACATGCCTTAGAATAAATAATAATAACACCTGTGATAATAGAATAATGCAAGTGCATTGCATTTGCATGGGCATGACAATTAATAATATATAATAATGGACATGCATGTGCATTTACATGTAATGATAATGATAAGGACGCATGCACATGCATGGTAATAAATAATAAATAACAACGCATGTGCATGCACATTTTTATTTGATTCTACAAACAACAATAGGAATAAGAACCACTAATAAACCCATATAACACCTTAAACCCACAATTAAACCCAAAAACAAAAATAAACACTAATAAATCATAATAACCTTTAATAAACCCTAAAAACTCTATTAGAATCTAATAAACGGTAAAAAATACCTAACACCCCTAATATATAATAAAAAACACTATTGAACCATAATAAATCCTAATAATCACTAAAAAACCTAACAAACCTGACAAAACACTATAAAATCCACCAAATAATAGCCTACAAAACCCTACAACCCACTAATAAAACATAACAAACCCTAATAACCCCATAATAAACCGTAACAAACCCTAAAAACACCAAATAAATAGTAACAAATCCTAACAATGCCAAATAAATCATAAAAAATTGAAACAAACCATAACAAACCCATAATAAACCGCAATAAACCATAACAAATCAAAATAAACCCTAATAAATAGTAAAAAACCCAAATACACATTACTAAACCCTAATAAATAAAATAAACCCTAATAAACCCTAATAAATCCTAAATAACCTTAAAAAGGTTGATAAAACCTAGAAAAATCTATTAATGACTACAAAAGCCCAATAAAACCCTAATATACAATAAAAAATTATAATAAACTGTAACAAATTATAAAAAACACTAATAAACCCTAAATAACCCTAACAAACCTTAAAGAACCATATTAAACTTTAAAGAACACTAACTTCCCAAAAAGAACCCAAAAAACACTAAAATACATTATAAAAACCCTAAAAACAACTACAATACCCAAAAAAACCCTAAAACACACTAAAGAACCCTAACAACCCCTATCAATCCCAAAAAAACAAATTAACCCATAAACCCCCCAACAAACAATAAAAAAGATACCATATACCATAAAAAACCATAAACACCCGTTTACAACCCTTAAAAACCCTAAAAAACTACAAATCATAAACTACCATTAAAACCCTAAAAAGGATTCAAATAGATACATAAACAATAAAAACATTACATAAACCCTTAAAAATGCAACAAAAATCCTAAAAATGCAACATAAACCAAAAAATGAAACATGAACCCAAAAAACGCTACATAAACCCTAAAAGCACTACATAAACCCTAGAACTGTAACATAAACCCTAAAAAACACAACATAAACCCTAAAAAACGCAACATAAACATTAAAAAACACTACATAAAACCAAAAAACACAATATAAACCCTAAAAACACTACATAAACCCTAAAAACGTTACATAAACCCTAAAAATGCAACATAAACGCTATATCACCCCTAAAACGCTACATAAACCCCGAAAACGCAACATAAACTCTAAAAAATGCTATATAAAACCTAAACCCTAAACACTCTACATAAACCATAAAAATGTTACACAAACCCTAAAAATGATGCATAAAATCTAAAACTGCTAACTAAACCCTAAAAATGCTACATAAACACTAAAAATGCTATATAAACTCTAACAACGCTACACAAACCCTAAAAAATGCTACAAAAATCCTAAAGACACTTCAAAACCCACAAAAATATTAAACCCTAATATACCATAATATAAAACATTAAACCCTAATAAACACCTAATAAAATTTATAATCCCAAAAAACACCTTATAATCACTAAAACCCCTAAGAAACTCTACTCAGTCCTAATAAAACACCATAAATACCTAATAAAACCTAATAAATGATAATAAAACCTAATAAACCCTAAAAACATGGCAAGAAAACCTAAACAACCCTAACCTACCCTAATAGACACTAATAAACACTAATATACCATAATAAACCCCAAAAACCCTAAAAATCACTAATAAACCATAAATAAAGCCAAATAAACCCTACTAAACCCTAACAAACCTTATCACACCATAATAACCCCAAATAAAACCCTACAAAATCCTAATAAAGGGAAAAAAGCTTGTATACCTTAAAAAATCCCCAGAAACCCTAATAAACTCTAATATAACCTAATAAACCCTAAAAACTCTCACAAATATTAAAAAAACGATCACAAACAATAAAAATGCACAATATTACCTAAAAAGACATAAAAACACTAATATAAACTAATAAAGGAAAAAAATGCAAATATACCGTAAAAATCTCTAAAACCCTAATAAACCATAATAAACTCTAATATAACCTAAGAAACCCTAAGAACGCTCACAAACAAAATTAAAACACACAAAAACAATAAAAACACCCTATATTATCTAAAAAAACTTACAAACACTAATATAACCTAATAAAAAACTAATAAACAGCTAATAAACTCTAATAAACCCTAATAAAAACTAATAAACCCTAATAAAACCATAATAAAACACTAAAAATACCTTCTCAACCCTAATAAACCTTGACAAACTATAAAAAAACCTAACAAAACCCAACTCAACCCCAATAAACAAAAAAACGCAAACAAACCATTAAAAATCCCTAGAAACCCTAATAAACCATAATAAATTCAAATAAAAACTAAAGAACCATTAAAAATGCTCACAAACACTGAAACACTCTAATAAAACATAAAAAGTCATAACAACCCCTCATATATATTAACAAAAACTAAAAAACACTCATATACACTAACAAAAACACTATCAAACCCTAGTAAACCCTAAAAATCCCTAACAAACCCTAATAAACCATACTCAACCCTAATAAACTCAAATAAAACTTTAAAGATACCGACTCAACATTAATAAAACCCTAAAAATTCTTACTCAACCCTAATAAACATTAGCACACCATAATAAACCATAATAAACCCCACTAAACCCTAAAAAATGAAAATATACCATTAAAAAGCCCTAAAACCCCTAATAAATTCTAATAAAACATAACAAAGATTAAAAGTTCTAATAAACCCAAATAAACACTACTAAGCACTAAAAAACCCAAATATACCCTCTTAAAAATTAATAAACCATAATGAACCATAATAAACCCTAATAAATCCTAAACATACCCAAATATATTATAATATACCCTAATAAACCCAAATCAATCCTAATAAAACCCTAAAAATACCTAATAAGTCTTGACACAACATAATAAACCCTAATAAATCCAAATAACCCCAACCAAATACTAAAAAATTCTAATATATCCTTAAAAACCCTAAAACCCTAACAAACCATAAAAAATGTTAATAACACCTAAAAATCATAAAAAATGATAGTAAACTCTATAAATACCTCAAACAATAATATTAGTAATAATGCACGTGCATGTGCATATGCATGTGCATGGTTTAAATAATAAATCCTAAATCACGTGCAAGTGCATATTCCTCCGAATTTTTATGTGGATGATAATAAATAATAAATTATAAATAAGAACGCATGTCAATTGCATGTGTATGTTCATGTGCATGTGAATGATAATAAATAATAAATAATTATGGCTATAAAAGTGCGTGTGCCTGGTAATAAAAAATAAATAATTACCAAGTCCACATGAATGTGCATTTTCATGTGAATGACAATAAATAATAAATATTAAGACATGTGATAATAGAATAACGCACGTGCTTTTCCTATGCATGTGAATTAGAATAAATAATAATAACAAATGTGATAATAGAACAATGCAAGTGCATTGAAGTTTCATGTGCATGATAATAAATAATATATAATAACGCACGTGCATGTGCATTAACATGTAATGATAATGATAATGACCATGCACTGGCATGATAATAAATAATAAATAACAATGCACGTGCTTGTTCATTTGTATTTGATGATATAAACAACAACAACAAGAATAATAATAATAATAATAATAGTAATATAATAACGCAAGTTCATTTCTTGTGCATGTGCATAGTAGTAAATAATAAATAAATAATAATAAATAAGAATGAACATGCATGTGCATGTGCATTTACATTTGATGATAATATTAATAATACTAATTGTAATAAAAATAATAATAATAGTGCATGCACGTGTATGGTAATAAATAATAAATAACAACGCACATGCATGTGCATTTTCATGTGATAATGATAATAATAATGATAATGATAATAATAATAATAATAATAATAATAATAAATCTGATTATAATAATAATAAAAATAAAAGAATAATACAAGTGCATTGCATATGCATGTACTTGGTAATAAATTATAAATAATAACGCAAGTGCATCAACATTTTCATATGATGATAGTAATAATAATGGCAGTAGTTATAGTAGTAGTAGTGGTGATAATAGTAGTAGTACTAATTCATATGATAATAGAATATTGCGTGTGCATTATGTGTGCATGTGTATGGCAACAAATAAAAACTCTCGTGCATTGCATTTTCATCTGATGATGATGATGATAATAATAATAATAATAATAATAATAACTCATGTGATAATAGAATAACAAACGTTAATTGAATATGTGTGTATGTGTATTTGGATGTGCATGTGCATGTGAATGACATGATAATATTAATAATAATAATAACAGTAATTATAAGTTATAGTTTTTTGAAAAAACAGCAGATAAGACAAAAATGCTAGAAATGGGGTCTCGAAAAACCTAACAAATCACATAGTCATTGATAAAGGAAATACTTATTTTTCTGGTTTCCATTTCCACTACATGAATAGTCAAAATCAATCTCATTGAACGAACTATGATAAAAATAGGTGATGGAGGCCAAACAGAAACATAGATCAGAAGTTATGACCATTTTAAGAAATATTTGATAGGGATCCGTACATAGAAATGGAGTTTTAGAGGCCTTCTAATGAGTTTTTGGGATTATAAGGTCTCAAACATGACCTGAACAATGTTCACGTCATCTTTATGTGTAGATCTCTTCATTACTTTTGATTTGATATGTGGTAGAGCTCAAACGGACATCCAGAGCAAAAGTTATGGCCGTTTGAAGATGAAATTTTTTTGGAGTGGTATTACTAATATATCTAATATTTCATTGATCTTATTATAGTTTCTACTAAAATTGGTCCTCAATCATCTAATGAGCTTCGATTTGACTGGTCACAACGCTAAAATGGACACCCGAATGAGAAGTTATTCCTATTTTAGTGAGTTGCGGGTTTCATAGGTTTTTAGGGGCCATGAGAGTTGCTAAATTCAAAACGACAAAAACTTCTGCTACCTGTGTTCATTTTGGCTCTACCACATATAAAATCGAAGATTGTGAAAATACACACACTCTTGTAACCACTAGAACCCTTTCTAACATTATTCATCCCCCAAAAACCCTAAAAAAAACATAACAAACCCTTACAAACCCTAAAAAATCATAACAAGCCCTAACAAACCCCATGAAGCACTAGGAAACCCCAATAAACACAAAAACCCAAAGAAACCCAAAAAAACACCTAAAAACCCATAAGAAACCCTAACAAAACCCTAAATACCCTAAGAAGACCCTAAGAAAATCTAAGAAACACTAACACACCCTTAAAAACCCTAACACACCCTTAAAACTTTAACACACCCATAGACACCCTTAGAAACCACAGAACACCCTTAGAAACCCTAACCTACCCATAAAAAACCTAACCCACCCTTAGAAACCCTAACACACCCTTAGAAACCCTAGAAAACCCTTAGACACCCTAAATCACTCTAATAAGCACTAGTAAATCATAATAAACCCTACCAACCAATTATAAACCATAATAAACCCTAATAACCCCTAAAGCCCACTACTAAACCCTAATAAACACTAATAAATTGTAATAAACCCTAAAAACCCTCTTAGACCCCAATAAAAGCTACAAAATACCTAAAAAAACAAATATACAACAAAAATGATATTAAACCATTCAAATGCTAATATTCAAAAAAATCCGTAACAAACCCGGCAAAACCTCACAAAACACTAAAAAACCCAAAAAACCCAAAAACCCAAAAAAACCCCAAAAAACCCTAAAAAACCCTTAAAAACCCTAAAAACCCTAAAAAATACTTAAACCTTAAAATACCCTAAAAACCCCTAAAAACACGAAAAAACGAAAAAACCCATAAATAACCTCAAAAAACACTAAGAACCCCTAAAAACGCTAAAAAACATAAAAAGCCTAAAAAATCCTAACAAAACCCTTACCAACCCTAGGAAACCCTTAAAAACACTAAAACCCCCTTGAAAACCCTAAAAACCTCAAAAGAAACCCAAATACACCATAAAGAACCCTAAAGAACCCTAAAAACCCCAAAAGAACCACTAAAGCCACTAACAACGCTATATAGACCCTAACAATTACTACAAAAACCAAAAAATGCTTCAAATCCCACAAATGCAACAAAAACCCAATAAACACTAAAATAACCCTAACAAAGCATTAAAAATCTAAACACACCCACAAAACCCAAAAAAAACTCATAAAACCCCCCAACAACTCAAACATACCGCAACAAACCCTAAAAACCCTAACAAACCCTAACAAAACATAAAAACCACTAAAAACCCCTAAGTACCACTAACAAACCCTAATAACCCCTAAACCCACTATTAAACCCTAAAACCCTTAATAAACACTAATAAATCGTAATAACCTGTAATAAACCCTAAAAACTCTATTAGACCATAATAAACACTACAAAGGCCCTAAAACCACAAATATATAATAAAAAACACTATTAAACCATAATAAACCCTAATAATCATTAAAAACCCAAACCAACCCAACAAAATGCTACAAAAACCTCCAAATAATAGCCTATAAAACTGTACAACCAACTAATAAACCCTAACAAATCATTATAAACCCTAATAAATTGTAATAAACCCGAATACACTTTACTAAACCCTAATAAAAAAATAAACCCTAATAAATCCTAAATAACCCAAATAAAGGTTGATAGACCCTAGAAATAGCTATTAATGCCTAGAAAAACCCAATAAAAACCTAATATACAATTGAAAATTCTAATAAACTGTAACAAATCTTAAAGAACATTAATAAACCCTAAAGAACCATATTAAGCTCAAAAAAACACTAAAAACCCTAAAGAGCCCAAATAAATGCTAAAACATATTATATAAACCCTAAAAACCACTAAAATACCAAAACAAACCCTAAAACACAAAAAAAACCCTAACAACACCTATCAATCCCAAAAAACAAATAAAACCATAAACCCACCAAAAAACCATTAAAAAGCCATCGGATACCATAAAAAACCAAAACACCTGTTAACAACCCTTAAAACCCTAAAAATCTACAAACCATAAACTACCATTAAAACCCTAAAAAGGCTTCAAATAGATACATAAACCCTTAAAAATGCAACATATACCCTTAAAAATGCAACAAAAACCCTAAAAATGCACCATAAACCCAAAAAATGCAACATAAACCCAAAAAATGCTACATAAACACTAAAAGCACTACATAAACCCTAGAACTATAAATCAATCCCTAAAAACACAACATAAACCCCAAAAATTCAACATAAACATTAAAAAATGCTACATAAATCCTAAAAACACAATATAAACACTAAAAACACTACATAAACCCTAAAAATGTTACATAAACCCTAAAAATGCAACATAAATGCAACATCACCCCTAAAAAAGCTACATTATCCCAGAAAACGCAACATAAACCCTAAAAAATGTAACATAAAACCTAAACCCTAAACATGATAAATAAGCCCTAAAAATGTTTCATAAACCCAAAAAATGATACATAAAACCTAAAACCGCTAACTAAACACTAAAAATTCTACATAAACACTAAAAATTCTACAAAAACTCTAACAACGCTACACAAACCCAAGAAAAGGCTACCAAAACCCTAAAGATGCTTGAAAACCCTAAAAAATATTAAACCCTAATATACCATAATATAACAAATTAAACCCTAATAAACTGCTAATAAACCCCTAAATAACCACTAAAGCCACTAACAATGCTACATAAACCCTAACAATTGCTACAAAAAACCAAAAAATGCTTCAAAACCCACAAAATGCATCAAAACTCAAAAAATGCTAAAATAACCCAAACAAAGCATAAAAAATCCAAACACACCCAGAAAACCCAAAAAAACGCATAAAACCCCAAACAACTCAAACAAAACGTAACATAGCCTAAAAACCCGAACAAAACCTAACAAACCCTAACAACCACTAATAACCCCTAAGAACCACTAATAAACCCTAATAACCCCTAAAATCCACTATTAAAAACTATAAACCCTAATAAACACTAATAAATTGTAATAACCTGTAATATACCCTAAAAACACTATTAGACCATAGTAAATGCTACAAAATCCCTAAAACTCCTAATATACAATAAAAACACAATTAAACCATAATGAACCCTAATAATCACTAAAAACCCTATCAAAATCCACAGAACGGTAGAAAAACCTCCAAAACCCTACTCAACCCTAACCAAGCATAATAGACACTAATAGACACTAATAAACCCCAAAAAATCCTGAAATTCCATAATAAACCATAAATAAATCCAAATAAACCGTAATCAACCCTAAAAAACCATAACACACCATAATAACCCCTAATAAAACCCTACAAAACCCTAATAACAAAAAATGCTTGTGTACATTAAAAAATCCCTAGAAACCCTGATAAACTCTAATATAACCTAACCAACCCTAAAAATGCTCACAAACGATAAAAAATGATCACAAATAATAAAAAAGCACTATATTTCTTAAAAAGACCAAAAAACACTAATATAACCTAATAAAGCAAAAAACACTAATATAACATAAAAATCCCTAGAAACCCTAATAAACCATAATAAACTCTAATATAACCAAAAAACAAAAAAATGCTCACAAACAAAAAGAATTGCTCACAAACAATAAAACACGCTATATTATCTAAAAAGATCTAACAAACACTAATATAACCTAATAAAACAGAAAAACTAATAAACCCCTAAAAACCCTAATAAACCCTGAAAATCCCTAATAAATCCTAATAAAAATGAATAAACCCTAATAAATCCCTAATAAAACCCTAAAAATTATTTCTCATCAATAATAAACCTAGACACACCATAAAAAAACCTAATAAAACCCAACTAAACCTCAATAAACAAAAAAAACGCAAACAAACCATTAAAAGCCCTAGAAACCCTAATAAACCATAATAAATTCAAATAAAATCTAACAAAACATTAAAAATGCTCACAAACACTAAAAACACGCTAATAAAACCTAAAAAGTCATTACAACTCCTCATATATATAAACAAAATCTAAAAAACACTCATATACCCTAATAAAAACACTAACAAACCCTAGTAAAACCTAAAAATCCCTAACATACCCTAATAAACTTTACCCAACCCTAATAAACCCTAATAAAACCTTAAAGATACCATCTCAACCCTAATAAAACGCTAAAAATACCTAATAAATCCTAACAAACCTTAACACACCATAATAAACCATAATAAACCCCACTAAACCCTAAAAAATGCAAATATACCATTAAAAATACCTAAAACCCCTAATAAATTCTAATGAAACCTATCAAAGCATAAAAGCGCTAATAAACCCAAATAAACACTATTAAACACTAAAAAACCCTAATATAGACTCTTAAAAAATAATATACCATAATGATCCATAATAAACCCTAATAAATCCTAATCATACCCAAATATACCATAATATACTATAATATACCCTAATAAACCCAAATCAATCCTAATAAAACCCTAAGAATACCTAATAAACCCTAATAAATCTTAACACACCCTAATAAACCCAAATAAAATCCTAATAACCCCCAACAAACCCTAAAAATGCTAATATACCATTAAAAACCCCTAAAACCCTAACAAACCAAAATAAATGTTAATAACACCAAAAAAACCTAAAAAAATGATAGTAAACCCAAAACATACCTCTAATAATAATAGTTGTAATAACGCACGTACATGTGAATATGCATGTGCATGGTTTAAATAATAAATCATAACACACGTGCATGTGCATATGCATGCGCATTTGCATCTGAATGATAATAAATAATAACGCATGTGAATTGCAGGTGTATGTGCATGTGCATGTGAGTGATAATAAATAATAAATAATTACGCACATCCACATGCATGTGCATGTGCATTGTAATAAACAATAAATATTAACAAAGTCCACATGAATGAACATTTTCATGTGAATGATAATAAATAATAAATAATAACACATGTGATAATAGAATAATGCAAGTGTATTGCGTATGCACGTGCATGAGAATAAATAATAATAACACATGTGATAATAGAATAACACAAGTGCATTGCATTTTGATGCACATGGTAATAAATAATATATAATAATGCACGTGTATGTGCATTTACATGTAATGATATTGATAATAACGCATGCCCGTGCATGGTAAAAAATAATAAATAACAACACACGTGCATGTGAATTTGTATTTGATAATACAAATAATAATAATAATAGAATAACACAAGCGCATTTCATGTGCATGTGCATAGTAGTAAATAATAAATAAATAATAGTAAACAAGAATGCACATGCATGTGCATGTGCGTTTACATTTGATAATAATATTAATAGTATTGATTGTAATAATAATAATAATAATAACGCATTCACGTGCAAGGTAATAAATAATAAATAACAACACACATGCATGGGTATTTTCATGTGACAATGATAATAATAATGACAATAATAATAATTATAATAATAACTGTGATAATAATAATAATAATAATAAAATAATAATACAAGGGCATCACATATGCACGTGCAAGTTAATAAATAATAAATAATAACGCACGTGCATCTGCATTTTCATGTGATGATAATAATAATAACAGTAGAAGTAGTAGAAGTAATAATAGTAGTAGCACCAATGCATGTGATAATAGAGTATTGCATGTGCATTACTTGTGCACATGCATGGTAATAATTAATAACGTGCGTGCATTGAATTTTGATGTAATGATGAGGACGATGATGATAATAATAATAATATTATTATTATTATTATTAAAAATAACAACGCGTGTGGTAATAGAATAACGTGTGTGCATTGCATGTGCACATGCATGGTAATAAAAAATAAATAATAATGAACATGCATCTGCATGAGATGAAAATTATAATAATAATAATAATAGTAATGATAACAACAACAACAACAACAACGCATGTGATGATAGAATAACGCATGTGCATTGCATGTGCAGTGCATGATAATAAATAATAACTCATAGCGCACGTGATGATAATAAAAACAATAATAGTAATTTTAATAATAACAGCGCTTGTGATAATAGAATAACGCACATGTATTTAATGTGCACGTGTATGGTAATAAATAATAACGCACGTGAATTTGCATTTGCATTTGATGATAATAACTATAATAACAATAATAGTAATAATAACAATAGCAATAAAAATGCATGTGATAATAGAATAATGTAGGTGCATTGCGTGTGTGCGTGCATGGTAATAAATAATAACGAACGTGCATGTGCATTTTCATGTGATGATAATTATAATAACAATAGTAAAAATAATAATAACAAAAACAACAAAAACATATGCACGTGAATGGAAATAAATAACAAATAATAAATAATAAATAATAACGCACGTGCATCTGCATTTTCATGTGACAATAATAATAAGAATAATAATAGTAATAACAATAATTATAATTATAATAATGATAATGATAATAATGATAATGATAATAATGATAATAATAACGTGTGTGATAATAGAATAACACAAGATATAACAACCCCTAACAAAACCAAACAAACCCTAACAAAGCCTAACAAACCCTAACAACTACTAATAACCCCTAAGAACCACTAATAAACCCAAATAACACCTAAAACCAACTATTAAACCCTAATACCATAATAAACACTAATAAATCATAATAACCTGTAATAAACCCTAAAAACCTTATTAAACTCTAATAAATGCTACAAAATTCCTTAAATCCCTAGTATACAATAAAAACACTATTGAACCATAATAAATCCAATTAATAACTAAAAACCCTAACAACCCCGACAAAACACTACAAAACCCGCCAAATAATAGCCTACAAAACCATACAACCCCCTAATAAACCCTAAATACCCTAATAACCCCATAATAAATCGTAACAAACCCTAACAATCCCATATAAATCTTAACAAATCCTAACAATGCCAAATTAATTGTAACAAACTAAAACAAAACATAACAAACTAATAATAAACCGCAAAAAACCCTAACAAATCATAATAAACCCTAATAAATCGCAATTAACCCAAATACACGTTAATAAACCCTAATAAAAAATATAAACCCTAAAAACCCCTAATAAATCCTAAATAACCCCAAAAAGGTTGATAAACCCTAGAAAAAGCAATTAATGCCTACAAAAGCCCAATAAAAACCTAATATACAATAAAAAACGCTAATAAACCGTAAAAAATCCTAAAGAACACTAATAAACCATAAAGAACGATAATAAACTCTAAAGAACACTAAAAAAACCTAAAGAATCCAAAAAGCGCTAAAACACATTACATAAACCAAAAAAACAGCTACAATACCCAAACAAACCCTAATACCCGCTAAAAACCCTAACCACCCCTATCAATCCCAAAAAAAACAAATAAATCCTTATAAAACCCAAAAAAATCATTGAAACCCCATCAAATACCATAAATACCATAATCACCCGTTAACAAACCATAAATCGTCTAAAAACCACTACAAACCAAAAACACATTAAAACCCTAAAAAAGGAAACAAATAGATACATAAACCCAAAAAACACTACATGAACCCCAAAAATGCAACATAAACCCTTTAAATGCAACATAAACCCAAAAAACACAACATAAATCCAAAAAAACGCTACACAAACCCAAAACACACTACATAAACCCTAGAACCGTAACATAAACCCTAAACAACGCATCATAAACATTAAAAAATACTACATAAAACCTAAAAACACAACGTAAACCCGAAAAACCCTACATGAACCGTAAAAACATTACATGTACCCTAAAAAATGCAACATAATTACTACAGCACCCCTAAAAATGCTACATAAACCCAGAAAACACAACATAAACCATAAAAATGCTACATAAATCCTAAACCCTAAACACGCTACATAATCCCTATAATCATTACATAAACCCTAAAAATGCTACAGAAAACCTAAAACCGCTAACTAAACCTTAAAAGTGCTACATAAACACTAAAAATGCTACATAAACTCAAACAACGCTACACAAACACTAAAAAATGCTACAAAAACCACAAAAATATTAAAACCTATTACACTATAATATAAAAAATTAAACCCTAATAAACCCCTAATAAACTTTAATAATCCCAAAAAACGCCTTATAATCCCTAAAACCCCTAAGAGACTCTACTCAATCATAATAAAACCCCAAAAATACCTAATAAACCATAATAAATGATAATAAAAACTAATAAACCCTAAAAACACGTTAATAAAACCTAAACAACCCTAACCAACACTAATAGACACAAATAAACACTAATATACCATAATAAACCCCAAACAAACCCTAAAAATCCCTAATAAACCAAAAATAAATCCAAATAAACCCAACTCGTCCCTAAAAACCCTTAACACACCATAATGACCACTAATAAAACCCTACAACCCTAATAATGAAAAAATGCTGATATACGTTAAAACATTCCTAGAAACCCTGATAAACTCTAATATAACCTAATAAACCCTAAAAATGCTTACAAACAATAATAAAATGATCACAAACAATAAAAACATGCTATATTACCTAAAAACACTAATATAACCTAATAAAGACAAAAAATGCTAATATACCTTAAAAATCGCTAGAGACCATAATAAACCATAATAAACTCTAATATAACCTAAGAAACCCTAAAAACACACACTAACTAAAACTAACGCTCACAAAGAATAAATAATGCTATATTATATAAAAAGACTTAAAAACACTAATATAACCTAATAAAACAAAAAAACTAATAAACCCCTAACAAACCCTAATAAACCATAAAAATCCTTAATAAACCCTATTAAAAACTAATAAACCCAAAAAAACCATAATAAAACCATAAAAATACCTTCTCAACCCTAATAAACCAGGACACACTGTAATAAAACCTAATAAAACCCAACTAAACACCAATAAACAAAAAAAATGCAAACAAGCCATTCAAAAGCCCTAAAAACCCTAATAAACCATAATAAATTCTAATAAAACCTAATAAACCATAAAAAATGATCAAAAACACTAAAAACACGCTAATAAAACCTAAAATGTCCTAACAACCCCTCATATATATTAACAAAAATTAAAAAACACTCATATACCCTAATAAAAACTCTAACAAAACCTAGTAAACCCTAAAAATCCCTAACAAACCCTAATAAACAATACTCAACCCTAATAAACCCTAATAAAACCCTAAATATACCTACTCAACCCTAATAAAACACTAAAAACATAATCAACCCTAAGAAACCCTAACACAATATAAAAAACCATAATAAACCCCACTAGACACTAAAAAACGCAAATATACCTTTAAAAATCTCTAAAACCCCTAATAAATGATAATAAAACCTAACAAAGCTTAAATGAACTAATATTACCTAATAAACACTACTAAACCCTAAAAAACCCTAATATTCCCTCTTGAAAATTAATAAACCATAATGAACGATAATAAACCCAAATAAATCCTAAACATATACATATATACCATAATATACCCTAATATACCCTAACAAACCCAACTCAATCCTAATAAAACCATAAAAATACATAATAAACCCTAATAAACCTTAACACACCATAATAAACTCTAATAAAATCTTAATAACCTCCACCAAACCCTAAAAAACGCTAATATACCATTGAAAACCCTAAAACCCTAATAAACCATAACAAATAATAATAACACCTAAAAATTCTAAAAAATGCTAGTAAACCCTAAAAATACCTCTAATAAAACTAATAGTAATAACGCACGTGCACTTGCATATGCATGTTCATGGTTTAAATAATAAATCATAACGCACATGCATGTGCATATGCTTGTGAATTTTCATGTGAATGATAATAAAATATAAACTATAAATAATAACGCATGTAAATTACATGTGTATGTGCATGTGCATGTGAATGACAATAAATAATAAATAATAATGCACATCCAAGTGCATGTGCATGTGCAAGTGCATGATAATTAACAATAAAAAATAACCAAGTCCACATGAATGTGCATTTGACTGTGAATGATAATAAATAATAAATAATAACACATGTGATAATAGAATAATGCATGTGCATTGCGTGTGCACATGAATTAGAATAAATAATAATAACACATGTGATAATAGAATAACTCAAGTGCATTGCATTTTCATGTGCATGATATTAAATAATATATAATAATGCACGTGCATGTGCATTTACATGTAATGATAATGATAATGACACATGCATGTGCATGGTAATAAATAATAAATAACAATGCACGTGCATGTGCATTTGTATTTAATGATACCAACACAAATAATAATAATAATAATATCAATAACAACCACAACAACAATAACAATAACAAAAATAATAATAATAGAATAATGCAAGTGCATTTCATGTGCACATGCATAGAAGTAAACAATAAATAAATAATAAATAATAAGATCTCACATGCATGTGCATGTGCATTTACATTTTATGATAATACTAATAATACTAATTGTAATAATAATATTAATAATAACGCATGCACGTGCATGGTAATAAATAATAAATAAAAACACACATGCATGTGAATTTTCATGTGATAATGATAATAATGATGATGATGATGATGATGATGATAATACTAATAATAATAATAATAATAATTGTGATAATAATAATAATAATAATAATAAAAGAATAATACAAGTGTATTTCATATGCACATTCACGGTAATAAATAATAAATAATAACGCATGGGCATCTACATTTGCATGTGATGATAGTAATAATAACAGTAGTAGTAATAATAGTAGTCGTGGTGGTGATAATAGTAGTATTACTAGTGCATGTGATAATAGAATATTTCATGTGCATTACGTGCTCACTTTCATGGTAATAAATAATAGAGCCCATGCATTTCATTTGCATGTGATGATGATGATAATAATAATAATAATAATAACATTAATAATAACGACACATGTGATAAAGAATAACACACATGCATTGAATGTGTGTGTATGTGCATTCTCATGTGCATTTTCATGTGATGATAATAACAGTAACAATAACCACAACAATAACAACAACAACAACAACAACAACAACAACCACAATAATAATAATAACTATAATAATAACAATGCATGTGATAATAAAATAACGTGTGTACATTGCTTGTGCACATGCATTTTAATAAAAATATAATAATAACGCACATGCATGTGTATGTTCATGTGGATGAGATGATGATAATAATAATAATAATAACAAAAATAATAAGTTATAGTTGTTTGAAAAGACAGAATACCGGACAAAAATGCTAGATTTGGGGTCTTGAAAAACCTAACAAATCAGAGAGTCATTGAAAAAGGCATAACTTCTTCTTTGGGTGTCCATTTCTGCTCTGCTAATAGTCAAACTGAATCTCTTGGAATGAACTATGATAAAAAGAGCTATCGGAGGCCGAAAAGACACACAGATCGAAGTTATGACCATTTTAAGAAAAATTTGGTAGGGATCCGTACATGGAAATGGAGTTTTGGAGGCCTTAGGATGGGTTTCTGGGATTTTAGGTCTCAAATATGACTTGAACTATGTTCAAGACATCTTTCTACGTATATATCTTTGCTACTTTTTATTTGATAGGTGGTAGAGCTCAAACGGACAACCGAAGCAAATGTTATGGCCGTTTGAAGTTGGATTTTTTTTGTAGTTTTATAACTAATATATCTTATATGTATTTGATCTTCTCATAGTTTCCACTAAACATGGTCCACACTCATCTCACGACCTTCTATTTTACTAGTCACAACGCTCAATCGGACACCTGAAGGAGAAGTTATGCCTATTTTAGTGAGTTGTGAGTTTCTTAGGTTTTTAGGCACTCTGACAATTGCTCAATTTAAAACGACAATAACTTCTGCTATGTGTATTCATTTTGGCTCTACCACATATCAAATCGACGATTGTGAAAAGATACACACTCTAGAAACCACTGGAATCCTTTCTAATATTCTTCAGCACCCCAAAGAACCCAAAATCCCTTTGGATGGTCAAAAGATTGGCTTCTGGTGTCCGTTTTGCAATAACTTCTTCTATGCGTGTCTGTTTTGCCTCTACCACATATAAAATAGAATCTTGTGACTAGACCTACACTCCTATGACCACTAAACCACCTTCTCACATCCCTAAAGTCCCAAAAAGTTACTCAAACCCTTCAAAAGGCCATAACTTCTACTCCAGGAGTCTGTTTTGCCTCTACCATATATCAATTTGAAGCATTCAACTAGATCTTCACATCTGTGACCAATAGAAACACCTTATCACATTTTTATAGACCCAAATGGTCCTTAAGTCCTCTAAATGACCATAACTTCTGCTATGGGTGTCCGTTTCATCTCTACCACATATCCAATTGAAGCATACGACATGATCTACACACCATAATAAACCCCATTAAACCCTAAAAAACGAAAATATACCACTAAAAATCCCTAAAACCCCTAATAAATTCTAATAAAACCTAACAAAGCTTAAAAGTGCTAATAAACCTGAATAAACACTACTAAACAATAAAAAATGACAATATACCCTCTTAAAAATTAATGAACCCTAATAAACCCTAATAAATCCTAAACATACCCAAATATACCATAATATACCATAATATACCCTAATAAACCCAACTGAATCCCAAAAAAACCCTAAAAATACCTAATAAACCTTGACACACCATAATGAACCCTAATAAAATCCTAATAACCCCCACTAAACCCAAAAAATGCTAATATACCATTAAAAACCCAAAAACCCTAAAAAACTTCTCTGGGTGTACGTTTCACCTCTACCACATATCAAATTGAATCTTGCGACTAGCTCTACTCATCTGTGACAACCATGAACAACTAAATAACTGTAACGAACCATGAATAACCCCATAAACACTAAAAACCAATTAAAACCATGAGAAACCCTATCAAACCCTAACAAACACTAAAAACCCCTAACAAACCCTAACAAACCCTTAAAAACCCCCAAACCCTAAAAAACATAACAAACCCAAATGATCCCTAACAAACACTAACAAGACCTAACAAACCCCAAGAAGCACTAAGAAACCCAAATAAACCCAAAAAACCTGAAGACACCATAAACCCCCCTAAGAAACCATAATAAACCCTAACAAAACCCTAAAACCCTAACAAAACCCTAATTAAACCTGAGAAACACTAACATATCCTTAGTAACCCTAACACACACTTAGAAACCCTAACACACCCTTAGAAACCCTAGAACACACTTAGAAACTCCAACACACCCATAGAAACCCTAACAAAACCTTATAAACCCATAGAAACCATAACACACCCTTAGAAACCCTAACCCGCCCATAAAAACCCTAACCCACCCTTAAAAACCCTAACACACCCATAGAAACCCTAACAAACCCTTAGACACCCTAAATCACTCACATAAGAACTAATAAATCCTAACAAACCCTACCATCCCATAATAAACCATAATAAACCCTAGTAAACCCTAAAGCCCACTATTAAACCCTAATAAACACTAATAAATTGTAATATACCCTAAAAACCCTATTAGACCCCAATAAAAGCTACAAAATACCTAAAAACACAAATATACATCAAAATTTCTATTAAACCATTCGAAATGCTAATTTTCACAAAAAACCCTAACAAACCCAACAAAACCTGACAAAACCCTAAAAAACCCTAAAAACCCAAAAAACCCAAACAAACCCTAAAAAACCCTAAAAACCCCAAAAAACCCCTAAAAAAATCCTAAATCCCCTAAAAACCATAAAAACCTCTAAAACCCCTAAAAACATAAACAAAACTGAAAGAACCTAAAAACAAACCTAAAAAACCTCAAAAAATGCTAAAAACCCTAAACTACACTAAAACACTAAAAAACCCTAAAAGGCCTAAAAATTTCTAAAAACCCTAACCAACCCTATGAAACACATAAGAACCCTAAAAACCCCCATAGAAAACACTAAAAACCTCAAAAGAACCCCTAATACACCATAAAGAACCCTAAAGAGCCCTAAAAACCCTAAAGAACCACTAAAGCCACTAACAACGCTACATAAACCCTAACAATTGCTACAAAAAACCGAAGAATGCTTCAAAACCCACAAAATGAAACAAACCCCCCAAAAACAAAAAAACCCTAAGAAAGCATTAAAATTCCAAACACACCCATAAAACCAAAAAATTCATAAAACCCAAAACAACTCAAACAAACCGTAATAAACCCTAAAATCCCTAACAATACCTAACAAACCCTAACAACCACTAATAACACCTAAAAACCACTAATAAACCCTATTAACCCCTAAAACCCACTATTAAACCCTAAAAACTCTAATAAACATTAATAAATCTTAATAACCTGAAATAAACTCTAACAAACTCTATTAGACCCTAATAAATGCTACAAAAGCCCTAAAACCCCTAATATATAATAAAAAACACTATTAAACCATAATAAACCCTTATAATTTCTAAAACCCTAACAAACCCGATAAAACGCTAAAAAAACTCCAAATAATAGCCTACAAAACCCTACAACACACTAATAACCCTAACAAACCCTAATAACTTTAAAATAAATTGTAACAAACCCTAACAACCCCAAATAAATCATAACAAATCCTAACAACACCAAATAAATCGTATCAAACTGTATAAAACCATAACAAACCCCTAATAAACCGCAATAAACCCTAACAAATCATAATAAACCCTAATAAATCGTAATAATCCCAAATACAAATTACTAAAGCCTAATAAATAAAATAAAACCTAATAAATCCTAAATAGCCCCAAATAAAGTTGATAAACCCTAGAAAAAGCTATTAATACCTACAAAAGCCCAATAAAACCATAATTTACAATAAAAAATACTAATAAATTGTATCAAATTCTAAAGAACACTAATAAACACTAAAGAACCCTAATAAACCCTAAAGAACTGTATTAAACTCTAAAGAACACAAAAAACCCTAAAGAACCCAAAAAAATGCTAAAACACATTATATAAAACCTAAAACTTGCTACAATACCCAAACAAACCCTAATACACACTAAAAACCCTAACAACCCCTATCAATCCCAAAAAAGCAAATAAACCCATAACCCCCCCCCCACCCAAAAAAACCAATGAAAATCGACCAGATACCATAAAAATCATAAACACCCATTAAAAACCCTTAAAACCCCTAAAAACTACCAACAATAAACAAACATTAAAACCCTAAAAATGATTCAAATAGATACATAAACCCTAAAAGCATTACATAAACCCTTAAAAATGCAACAAATACCCTAAAACCGCAACATAAACAAAAATGTTCTAGATAAACCCAAAAAACGTTACATAAACACTAAAAGAACTACATAAACCCTAGAACTATACCATAAACCCTAAAAACACAACATAAACCCAAAAAACACAACATAAATATTAAAAAATGCTACATAAAACCTAAAAACACAATATAAACTCTAAAAACACTTCATGAACCATAAAAACGTTACATAAATTATATAAAATGCAACATAAACGCTACATCATCCAAAAAATGCTACATAATCCCAGAAAACAAAACACAGACCCTAAAAAATGCTACGTAAAACCTAAACCCAAAACACGCTACACAAACCCGAAAAACATTACATAAACCGTAAAAACGATACATAAAATCTAAAACTAATAACTAAACCCTAAAACGCTACATAAACGCTAAAAATGCTACATAAACTCAAACAACGCTACACAAACCCTAAAAAAATCTACAAAACCCTAAAGACGCTTTAAAACCCTCAAAAATACTAAACCCTAATATACCATAATATAAAAAATTAAACACTAATAAACCCCTAATAAGCTCTACTAATCCCTAACAACACCTTATAATCCCTAAAAACCCTATGAAACTCTACTCAACCCTAATGAAACCCCAAAAATACCTAATAAACCCTAATAAATGATAATAAATCCTTATAAACACTAAAAACATGTTAAGAAAACCGAAAAAACCCTATCCAACCTTAATAGACACTAATAAACATCAAAAACCCCAAAAAAGGCCTAATAAACCTTAAATAAAGACAAATAAACCCTACTCAACCCTAACTAACCTTAACACACCATAAGGACCCCTAATAAAACACTACAAAAACCTAATAAAGAAAAAAATTCTAGTATACCATAAAAAATCCATAGAAACCCTGATAAACTCTAATATAACCTAATAAACCCTAACAACGCTCACAAACAATAAAAAATCAATCACCAACAATAAAAACACGAAATATTACCTAAAAAGACCTAAAAACACTAATATAACCGAATAAAGACAAAAAATTCTAATATACCTTAAAAATCCCTAGAAACCCTAATAAACCATAATAAACTCTCATATAAACTATGAAACCCTAAAAACACTCTCAAAGAAAAACAAAACTCTCACAAACAATAATAACAAGCTATATTATCTAAAAAGACCTAACAAACACTAATATAACCTAATAAAACAAAAAAACTATCAAACACCTAACAGACCCTAATAAACCCTAACAAACCCTAATTAACCCTAATAACAACTAATAAACCCTAATAAAACCATAATAAAACCCTAAAAATTCCTTATCAACCATAATAAACCTTTACACACCATAATAAAACCTAATAAAACCCAACTAAACCCCAATAAACAAAAAAATGCAAACAAACAATTAAAAAGACCTAGAAACCCTAATAAACCATAATAAATTAAAATAAAAGCTAATAAACCATTAAAAAATCTCACAAACATTAAAAACGTGCTAATAAAACCTAAAAAGTCATAGCAACCCCTCATATATATCAACAAAAACCAAAAAACACTCATATACACTAATAAAAACACTAACAAACCGTAGTAAACCCTAAAAACCATAACAAACACTAATAAACTGTACTCAACCCTAATAAACCCTAATAAAACGTTAATGATACCTACTCAACCCTAATAAAACACTAAAAATACCTACTCAACCATAATAAACCTTAAATATACCAACTCAACCCTAATAACACCCTAAAAATACCTACTCAACCCTAATAAACCTTATCACACCATAATAAACCATAATAAACCCCACTAAACCCTAAAAAATGCTAATATTCAATTAAAAATCCCCAAAACCCCTAATAAATGCTAATAAAACCTAACAAAGCTTAAAAGAGCTAATACACATGAATAAACACTACTAAGAACTAAAAAACCCTAATATACCCTCTTAAAAATTAATAAACCATAATGAAGCATAATAAACCCTAATAAATCATAAACATACCCAAATATACCATAATATACCCTAATAAACCAAACTCAATCCTAATAAAATCCTAAAAATTCCTAATAAACCCTAATAAACCTTGACACACCATAATAAACCCTAATAAAATCCTAATAACCCCCACCAAACCCTAAAAAATGCTAATATACCCTTAAAAACCCTAAAATCCTAAAAAACCATAATAAATGTTAGTAACACCTAAAAATCCTAAAAAATGAAATTAAACCCTAAAAATACCTCTAATAATAATAGTTGTAATAACGCACGTCCATGTGCATATGCATGTGCATGGTTTAAATAATATATCATAACGCACATGCATGTGGATATGCATGCACATTTTCATGTGAATGATAATAAATAAAAAATAATAACGCATGTGAATTGCATGTGTATGTGCATATGCATGTGAATGATAATAAATAATAAATAATAATGCACATCCAAGTGCATGTGCATGTGCATGTGCATGCGCATGAGCATGTGCAGGTGCGTGTGCATGGTAATAAACAATAAATAATAACAAATTCCACAAGAATGTGCATTTTCATGTTAATGATAATAGATAATAAATAATAACACATGTGAAAATAGACTAACGCATGTGCATTGTGTGTTAACGTGCATGAGAATAAATAATAATAACACATGTGATAATAGAATAATGCAAGTACATTGAATTTTCATGTGAATGGTAATAAATAATATATAATAACACATGTGTATATGCATTTACATGTAATAATAATGATAATGATGCATGCACGTTCATGGTAATAAATAATAAATAACAACTTACGTGCATGCACATTTGTATTCAATGATACAAACAACAACAACAACAATAATAATATTATAATGCAAGTGCATTGAATGTACATGTGCATAGTAGTAAAAAATAAATAAATAATAGTAAATAAGAACGCACATGCACGTGCATTTTGATTGGTTTGTTTTTGGGAAATGGGATTTGCAAGATCGAGCGGTTGTCGGGCTTCTGGATGGTAGCCATTTGATGATCCGTTTTTCCTCGGAAGAAGACCTGATACGAGCGTGGTCCAATGCACCCAGACGATGTAATGGTTGTAAGTTTCTTCTCTTATGGTGAAACTTTGATCTATGTTTGAATCGTGACCCCTCCTCCATCCCGATTTGGGTAAGTTTTCCTCTATTACCATTACCTTTCCAAAATCCTAGGATTATATGTATGCTTGGGAATCTGGTAGGTCTTTTTTGTGTTCTGATGTTCGAACTGCCATGGTGAGTCACCCGATCAATCCTCAGATGTGTGTTGAAGTGGATATCTCGAGACCTCCGGTAGAGTGGGTATGGATTTCGGTGGGTCAGGAATTCAGATGGAAGCAAGCAGTGTTGTATGAATCATGGATTTATTACTGTACAACCTGTAGTAAAATGGGTCATTTGGTTGATATGTGTAATGGTGTTTTTTCTAGAAGGAGGACCCCAGGTCCGGGAAGGAGGTTTGAAAAATCTCTTAAGAGGAAGTTTCCTGCTGTGGCCCCTCAGGTTGGAAATGCACTTGGGACAATTTCCCATGTTGCACCTATTCTGGAAAAGCCATCGGATGTTCATGTTAACCCTCTGGTATCTTCAGTGCTTTCAGGACTGAAGAAGGATTTAAATCGAGGGGCTGGTCTCTAGAGAACTGATGGCAATGTGATGCTGTAGCATCATCTCATGTGGCTGAAGGGGAGCATCAGGATACTGGGGTCACGAATGGAATGGTCTTGCTTGATTTCAGCATGGATAAAGGAGGGTTGCTTGCTGGTGGTGTTGGTGTGGTAAATAGTTGCAGTAGTGGAAAGGTGTTTGAAGGGAGGCAGGGGTCTATGTTGTAGGCTGAGGTTGGAGAGTCTCCTTCTGCTTTGGTGAACTGTGGTGCTGGTCTACCTATAGGTATGTCAAGGGTTTTTGGTCAGGATAAGAAGGATGATGGTGTAATGTATATGGTGTCCAAAAAGAATTGTTTTCATCGGATGGAGATTGAGGTTGGGGAAGCCAGTTTGCAGGTTCAGTGAGAGGATGAAGTGAATGATGAAATGGACAATGGGTTATGTGTAGGGGAGAATGAGGGAGCAGTGATTGTGGATGTTGGAAATGGGTCATGTGTAGATCATTTTGTGATGGACCAGCCGCAATGCCTTGCACTGATTGATACGAACAACCAGTTTCAGAATGGGTCTCCTTCACTAGAGGATGGAAATGGATCTAAAGCTGTGTAACAGGGGACTTTCGTTAATTATGATCTTGTGGAACAGCCAAGGTGCCTCGTTGTTGATACCAATGTCCAATTCCAGAAGGGTAGCGGAGGGGAAGATAGTTTTCAGAATGCGATCCTCAATGGGAAATGGGGGGACTGCTCTAAGAGTGATAGAGAAAACTATGGCGGTTTGATCAAGCCTTCATTTAGTGATGTAGTCCATGGCGGGAGTATGAAGATGAATGAGAACCAAGAAGTATTGAATTCCCCTCCGCGACACAGGTCAAGGAAGGACTACTTCTACCTGCCAATTCCATTGGCCACTAGGTCTTCTGGTGGTAACACTGAGCTTTTATTCTTGGAACGGATGAATCTACAAAGGAAATATTCTAAGGTTCTCAATCATTATGACAGCTTGGAATGGGAATCAGCTACAGTGGAAAAATCTTGCTACTAGGGGTGTGGAGATGGGTATGATTTTTATGACATGTAACTCTATCTTTTGAATTGTGCTGCTTGTCTCTGTCCTTTTCTTTTCTCTTAATAAACGGTCAGGGGGTTATCCCCTAGCTGAGCCTCTCTCGTAATAACAGTAGTAGTAGTAGTGATAGTAGTAGTAGTACCAATGCATGTGATAATAGAATATTTCATGTGCATTACATGTGCACATGCATGGTAATAAATAATCACATGCGTGCATTGTATTTTCAGGGATGATGATGATGATGATAATAATAATAATAACAATAGTATTAATAATAATATTAATAATAACAACACATGTGATAATATAAAAAAGCATGTGCATTGAATGTGCGTGTTTATGTATTTCAATGTGAATTTGCATGTGATGATAATAACAACAACAACAACAACAACAACATCCACAATAATAATAATAACAATAAGAATAACAACATATGTGATAATAAAATAATGTGTGTGCATTTCATGTGCACGTTCATAGTAATAAAAAACAGTAATGCACATGCATGTGAATGTGCACGCGCATGAGATGATAATAATAACAATAATAATAATAGAAATAATAATAATAACAACAACACATGTGATAATAGAATAACGGAAGTGCATTGCATGTGTAGTGCATGATAATAAATAATAACTCCTAGCACACGTGATGATAATAATAATAATAGTAGTAATATTAAAAATAATAGCGCATGTGATAATAGAATAACACAAATGTATTGAATGTACGTGTGTATGGTAATAAATAATAACGCACGGGCATTTTCATTTTCATTTGATGATAATGATAATAATAAAATTAATATTAATAATAAAAATAACAATATAAATGAATGTGACAATAGAATAATGTAGATGCATTGCGTGTGCGTGTGCATGGTAATAAATTATAACGTACGTGCATGTGCATTTTCATGTGATGATAATAATGATAAAAATAATAGTAATAATAATTATAATAATAACAACAACAACAAAATATGTATGTGCATGTAAATAAATAATAAATAATAAATAATAAATAATAACAAATGTGCATCTGCATTAGCATGTAACGATAATAATAATAATAATAATAATAGTAGTAGTAATAACAATAATGATAATTATAATAATGATAATGATAACAACGATAATGATAATAATGATAATAATAATGTGTGTGATAATAGAATAACACACGTCCTAAGAAACCCAAAAAAACCTAACAAACCCCAACAACCACTAATAACCCCTAAAAACCACTAATAAACCCAAATAACACTTGAAACCCACTATTAAACCCTAAAACCCTAATAAACACTAATAAACCATAATAACCTGTAATAAACCCTAAAAACCCTATTATACTCTAATAAACACTACAATATCCCTAAAACCCCTAATATACAATAAAAAACACTATTGAACCATAATAAATCCTAATAATCACTAAAAAACAAACCTGAAAAAACATTATAAAACCGGCCAAATAATAGCATACAAAACCTTACAACCCACTAATAAACCCTAACAAACACCAATAACCCCATAATAAAACATAACAAGCCCTAACAACCCCAAATAAATCGCAAAAAATCCTAACAATGCCAAATAAATCATAACAAACTGAAACATACCATAACAAACCCCTAATAAACCGCAATAAACCATAAAAAATCATAATAAACCCTAATAAATCGTAATAAACCCAAATACATGTTAATAAACCCTAATAAATAAATTAAACCCTAAGAAACCCTAATAAATCCTAAATAACCCTAAAAAAGGATGATAACCCCTAAAAAAAGCTATTAATGCCTACAAAAGCCCAATAAAATCGTAATATACAATAAAAAATGCCAATTAACCATAACAAATCCTAAATAACACTAATAAACCTTAAATAACCATAATAAACCCTAAATAACCATAATAAGCTCTAATGAACACTAAAAACCCTAAAGAACCCAAATAACGCTAAAACACATTACATAAACCCTAAAAACCGCTACAAGACCCAAACAAACCCAAAAACACTCTAAAAACCCTAAACACCCCTATCAATCCTGAAAAAAAATAAACCCTTCAAATCCACCAAAAAACCATTGAAAACCCATTAAATACCATAAAACCCATAAACACCCATTAACAGCCCTTAAAAACCCTAAAAACCCACTACAAACCATAAATGACCATTAAAACCCAAAAAAGGCAACAAATAGATACATAAACCCAAAAAACGTGACATAAAACCCTAAAAATTCAACATAAACCCAGAAACGGAACATATACACAAAACAAGCAACATAAACCCAAAAAATGCTACATAAACCCAAAAATCACTACATAAACCCTAGAACTGTAACATAAACACTAAACAATGCAACATAAACATTAAAAAAACGCTACATAAAACCTAAAAACACAACATAAACCCTAAAAGCACTACATTAACCCTAAAAGTGATTCATAAACCCTAAAAGATGGAACATAAATGCTACATCACCATTAAAAACTCAACATAAACCCTAAAATATTTTACATAAAACCTAAACCCTAAACGAGCTACATAAATCCTAAAAACGTTACATAATCCCTAACAAATGTTATATAAAACCTAAAACAACTTACTAAAACCTAAAAGTGCTACATAAATACTAAAAATGCTACATGAACTCAAAAAATGCTACAGAAACACTAAAAAGGTGAAAAAAACCCAAAAGACACTTCAAAACCCTCAAAAATATTAAACAATAATATACCATAATATAAAAAATTAATCCATAATAAACCCCTAATAAACTTTAGTAATCCCTAAAAATGCCTTATAATCCATAAAAATACAAAGATACTCTACTCAACCCTAATAAAACCCCAAAAATACCTAATAAACCCTAATAAATGATAATAAAAACTAATAAACCCTAAAAACACGTTAAGAAAACCTAAACAACCCTAACAAACCCTAATAGACTCTAATAAACACTAATAAACCCCAATAAACACCAAACAAACCCTAAAAATCCCTAATAACCCATAAATAAATCCAAATAAACCCTACTCAATCCTAACAAACTACAACACACCATAATGACCCCTAATACAACACTACAAAACCCTAATAATGAAAAAAATGCTAGTATACCTTAAACAATTCCTAAAAACTGTGATAAACTCTAATATAACCTAATAAACCCTAAAAAACGCTCACAAATAATAATAAAAAGTATCACAGACAAGAAAAACAGGATATATAACCTAAAAAGACCTAAAACACTAAAATAACCTAATAAATACAAAATCGCTAATATACCATAAAAATACCTAGAAAGCATAATAAACCATAATAAACTCTAATATAACCCAAGAAACCCTAAAAACGGACACAAACAAAAACACAATGCACACAAACAATAAAAAACGTTATATTATCTGAAAATACTTAACAAACACTAATATAACCTAATAAAAAACTAATAAACCCCTAAGAAACCTTAATAAACCCTAAAAATATCTAATAAACCCTAATAAAATAATAATAAAACCCTAAAAATACCTTCTCAACCCTAATAAACCTTGACACATCATAATAAAACCTAATAAAACCCAACTAAACCCCAATAAAAAAATGAAAACAAACCATTAAAAATCCCTAGAAACCCTAATAAACCACAATAAATTCTAATAAAACATTATAAACCATAACAAATGCTCAAAAACATTAAAACATGCTAATGAAACCTAAAAAGTCCTAACAATACCTCATATATATTAACAAAAACTAAAAAACACTCATATACCCAAATAAAAACACTAACAAACACTAGTAAAACCTAAAAATCCCTAACAAATCCTAGTAAACACTACTCAACCCTAATAAACCCTAATAAAACCCTAATGATGCCTGCTCAACCCAAATAAAACCCTAAAAATGACAACTCATTCCTAATAAACCTTAACACACTATAATAAACCATAATTACCCCCACTAAACCCTAAAAAATGTAAATATACCATTAAAAGCCCTAAAACCCCTAATAAATTCTAATAAAACCTAACAAAGCTTTAAAGCACTAATAAACACTAATAAACACTACAAAACCCTAAAAACTCCTAATATACCCTTTTAAAAATTAATAAACCATAACGAACGATAATAAACCCTAATAAATCCTAAACATGCCCAAACATACCATTATATAAGATAATATACCCTAATAAACCCAACTCAATCCTAATAAAACCCTAAAATACCTAATAAACCCTAATAAAACATAACACACCACCATAAACATTAACACACCATAATAAACCCTAATAAAATCCTAATAACCGCCACCAAACCCTAAAAACACTAATATGCCATTAAAAACCCCTAAACCCCTAAAAAACCATAATAAATGTTAATAAAACCTAAAAATTCTAAAAATTGCTAGTAAACCCTAAAAGTACAGCTAATAATAATAGTTGTAATAACGCACATGCATGTGCATATGCATATTCATGTCTTTTATAATAAATAAAAACTCATGTGCATGTTCATATGCCTGCGCATTTGCATGTGAATGATAATAAATAATAAATTATAAATAATAATGCAAGTGAATTACATGTGTATGTGAATGTACATGTGAATGATAATAAATAATAAATAATAACGCACACCCAAGTGCATGTGCATGTGCAAGTGCATGTGCATGGTAATAAAAAATAAATAATAACCAAGTCCACATGAATGTGCATTTGCATGTGATTGATAATAAATAATAAATAATAACACATGTGATAATTGAATAATGCACATGCATTGCGTGTCCATGTGCTTGAGAATAAATAATAATAACACATGTGATAATATAATAATGCAAGTGCATTGCATTTGCATGTGCCGGATAAAAAATAATATATAAAATGCAGGTGCATGTGCATTTACATGTAATGATAATGATAATGATGCATGCACGTGCATGGTAATAAATAATAAATAACAATGCACGTGCATGTGCATTTGTATTTGATGATACAAACAATAATAATAATAATAATAATAGAATAACGGAAGCACATTTCATGTACACATGCATAGTGGTAAATAATAAATAAATAATAATAAATAAGAATGCACATGCATGTGCATGTGCATTTACATTTGATGATAATATTAATAATACTAATTGTAATAATAATAACAACGCACATGCATGTGCATGTGCATTTACATTTGATGATAATATTAATAATACTAATTGTAATAGTAATAATAACGCATGCACTTGCATGGTAATACATAATAAATAACAATGAAAATGCATTCTCATTTGCATGTGATAATGACAATAATAATGATAATAATAATAATAATAATAACAATAATAATAAAAATTTTTATAATAATAATAATAATAATAATATCATACAAGTGCATTGCATACGCACATGCATGGTAATAAATAATAAATAATAACTCATATGCATCTACATTTTCATGTATTGATAGTAATAATAATTACAGTAGTAATAATAGTTGTAGTAGTGGTGATAATAGTAGTAGTACCATTGCATGTGATAATAAAATATTCAATGTGCATTACGTGTGAACATGCATGGTAATAAATAATAATGCATGTGCATTGCATTTCCATGTGGTGGTGGTGGTGGTGGTGATGATGATGATGATGATGATGATGATGATAGTAATAACAATGCATGTGATAATAGAATAACACACATGCATTGAATGTGCGTGTATGTGCAATCACATCTGCATTTTCTTGTGATGATAATAACAAGGACAACAACAACAACAACCACAATAATAATAATAATAATAATAATAACAACACATGTGATAATAAAATAATGTGTGTGCATTGCATGTGCACGTGCATGGTAATAAAAAATATAATAATAACTCCCATTCATGTGCATGTACATGTGGATGAGATAATTATAACAATAATAACAATAATAATAATAATAAGTTATAGTTTGAAAAAAACAGCATATAGGAAAAAAAATGCTAGAAATGGGGTCTCAAAAAACCTAACAAATCACAGAGTCATTGAAAAAGGCATAAATTCTTTTTTGGGTGTCCATTTCCACTACATGAATAGTCAAAATGAATCTCATGGAATGAACTACGATAAAAACATGTGCTGGAGGCCGAACAGACACATAGATCAGAAGTTATGACCATTTTAAGAAAAATTTGACAGGGATCCGTACACAGAAATGGAGTTTTGGAGGCTTTCTGATGCGTTTATAGGACTATAGGGACTCAAATATAACTTGAACAATGTTAAAATCATATTTATGTGTAGATATCTTCACTACTTTCTATTTGATATGTTGTAGAGCTCAAACGGACATTGGGAGCGAAAGTTATGTCCGTTTGAAGATGGACTTTTTTTGGAGTGGTATAACTAATATATCTTATATTTCTTTGATCTTCTTATAGTTTCTACTAAAATTCGTCCTCACTCATCTAATGAACTTCTATTTGACTTGTTACAATTCTCAAACAGACACCAAAAGGAGAAGTTATTCCTATTTTAGTGAGTTACGGGTTTCATAGATTTTTAGGCGCTAGGAGAGTTGTGCAATTTAAAACGACAATAAATTCTGTTACATGTGTTCATTTTGACTCTACCACATATGAAATCGAATATTGTGAAAATATACACTCTGGTAACCACTGGAACCCTTTCTTACATTCTTCAGCCCCTAAAAAGACCCAAAATCCCTTTGGATGGTCAAAAGATTGGCTTCTGGTGTCCGTTTTGCAATAACTTCTTCTAATACACCCAAAAAAACCCAAAAAAACCCAAAAAACTCAAAAGAACCACTAAATCCACTAACAACGCTACATAAACCCAATTAATTGCTACAAAACCCCAAAAAAATGCATCAAAACCCACAAACTGCAACAAGACCCCAAAAAATGATAAATTAACCCTAACAAAGCAAAAAAAATCCAAACACACCCATAAAACCCAAAAAAATGCATAAAACCCCAAACAACTCAATCAAACCGTACCAAACCCTAAAAACCCTAACAAAACCTAAAAAACTCTAACAAACACTAATAACCCCTAAAAACCCCTAATAAACCCTAATAACCCATAAAACCGACTATTAAACCCAAAAAACCTGAATAAACACTAATAAATCGTAATAACCTGTAATACACCCTAAAAACTCTATTAGATCCTAATAAAGGCTAAAATAGCCCTAAAACCCATAATATACAATAAAAACACTATTAAACCATAATAAACCCTAATAGTCACTAAAAACTCTAACAAACCCGACAAAATGCTACAAAAACCTACAAATAATAGCCTACAAAACCCGAAAACCCACTAATAAGCACTAACAAACCCTAATAACCCCCAAATAGAACGTAAAAAACCCTAAAAACCCGAAATAAATCATAACAAATCCTAACAATGTCAAATAAATTGTAACAAACTAAATCAAACCATAAAAAAACACTAATAAACCCAAATAAACCCTAATAAATCATAATAATCCCTAATAAATCGTAATAAACCCAAATACACATTACTATACCAAAATAAATAAAATAAACCCTAATAACCCCTAATAAATCCTAAATAACCCTAAAAAGGTTGATAAAACCTAGAAAAAGTTATTAATGCCTACAAAAGCCCAATAAAACCCTAATATAAAATAAAAAAGGCTAATAAACTATAACAAATACTAAAGAACAATAATAAACCCTAAAGAAACCTAATAAACCCTAAAGAGACATATTAAACTATAAAGAACACTAAAAACCCTAAAGAATCCAAAAAACGCTAAAAATCATTGTATAAACCCCCAAAACTGCTATAATAACCAAAAAAACCCTAAAATACACTAAAAACCCTAACAACCCCTATCAATCCCAAAAAAAAATAAACCCATAACCCCCCCAACCATTAAAAGCCATTAGATACCATAAAAAATCATAAACACCTGTTAACTACCCTTAAAACCCCATAAAAATACTACAAACCATAAAAAACCATTAAAAACTAAAAAAGGCTTCAAAAAGAAACATTAACCCTAAAAACGTTACATAAACCCTAAAAAATGCAACAAAAACCCTTAAAATGCAACACAAATGAAAAAAACGCAACATAAACCCAAATAATGCTACATAAACTATAAAAGAACTACATAAACCATAGAACTATAACAAAAAAAAACACAACATAATCCCAAAAAAATGCAACATAAACATTAAAAAACACTATATAAAATCTAAAAACACAATATAAACCCTAAAAACACTCCATGAATGTAACACCCCGAGATTTTATGAGATATATTATTTTTAATTTCTTTGATGTCTTATATTATACACTACACCAAGATTATCTTGTACTATACGCAACACCGTATTAGCTTGCAGTATATGCAACACTATTCTTGGCTCGTGTTACTCACAATTTCAAGGTCGTTTAGTGGAAATTATTTTACGCAAAATTAGGTATAGATTTTGTTTAATGTATAAATGATCTAAGTTTTGATTATGTTATACGCAACACCAAATGAAGATTTCACTACACGCAGCCCTGACATGCCTTGAATTACACGCAATCAAGACCTTCCTCGATAGCGTGTGTAGTACAAAATACCGAGTTTCACTAAACAAGATATTATTATAATATTATTATGTACTAGCTGTTATGAATAATAATAACCACTTTTTGAAATTTTATAAAATTTATCTTTTAAAATTGACTTCATTTTTGGATTCAGAATATTGAAATTATACTAGGGTGAATTTTTGTTATTTTTCTGAAAACTTTCAGTTTTTTATGAATAGTGAAAACACTAGGTTACTATTTAAAAACCGAATTTTTATTTAAATAATTATTTAATTTATTTAAATTTATTTTAGGTCAAAATTGATACATAATACCTATGTAAGTTCAATATAATTCATTGGAGTCATTTTATAATAATTTTAGATATATAAAAATTTTATTGAACTTTTCACCGTCTTTTACCCACCTCCTAGGAGAGTTTGAAAATTTACATAAAATTTAATTTTACCGCTTCTCTGAGTGGAATTTTGAAAATCTGAGAGACACAGTTAATAGAATGGTGTAAAATGTGGTTCAATAAGATACAAATATTTTTTGGTAAATAGTAACCTTTTACTTTTATTTACCACAGTTAAAAGTAAATAGTGTAATTAAGGTTAAAAATGATATTATTATTACCCTAACACATGTCCTAATTCTATTGGATAAGTTTAATTCGACCAAAAACAACCTTAGAAATAAAATATTATCACTTAGGTCCACTTGGATTAGATTAGGACATTTATTATTATTTTATTTAAAGAATAGTTAAAATAGTTAAAATCAATGTTTATTAACTAAATTTTTTTAATATAGGGTTATTCATAAGATAAATTCTACTATAAATATTAATTAGAAATATAAAAATATTTCCTACATAATGGTATTTTATTTATAATTTTTAGACATTAAATAATTTAATTTATTTATTCCACAATGATGATGCAGTAATTACCTTTTTGATGAAATATTAACATAATTGATGTTATAAATACCAAAATAATTGTAATTTGAGAATTTTTATAAATTACAAAAAAAAATTAGGTTAATATGACATGTTTTTATTGATTCAATTAACTTTTTTCGAACTAATCATGCTTTTATGATTTTCACAAAAATAAATTACAAAATAGTGTCAAAATCGACATAAAATAGTTTTTAAAACAAATATTATATTATAAATTGTTATTATATTCCTAAAAATCTAAGGATCGGAAAAATGACTTAGATAAGGTTATATATATTAATAATGAACCACTTGGGTTTTGTTTGTCTTGTTATAGTAAGTTTATTAACCATGTAGTGTAAGAAAATAAGAAGACACGGTAAAAGTTAAATTATTTAACTTAGAGTTATATCTAAATGATAATGAAAAATAGTAACCTAAACTTGTCTAAAACCTATTGGTTGAGCGGATTTCTACCCATACCCACTATATATTATAAATAAATCAATTTGGATATATTATAAACCGAATATGATTTTATTATAAAATAATATTTTATGTTTTTCCTAAGGTGCCCCTCTCCTCCCTTATAAAAAAGGCACCTCCTCCCTCTTCTCTTTACACAATTTTGATCCTTAAATCTCGGCCAACCCCTGACCATTTACCTTATAAACTTCCCTATAAACATTCTAGAGGTTCTGGTCTCCTCAAAATACCAACTCTAGTGCCTTAAGAGGAAGCTTAAAAGGGGTGCGTCAAAGAAGAGGTAATCTCTTCTACTGATTCTTTCAAGTTTCTTTCTTCTTCAAATTTTTATTCTTTATTTGTTTCATCATAAATTAATAACATCATTATCACTAATATAATGATATGTTATTATAAATATGAAACAACCCTATTTCACCTTCTATCCATCCTACGAAAAATTAAATCACCGTGCGTGCGTAGGTACGGAATATCGTCTCCACGCTGTGGTGTAATCTGTTTTCCCCCACCACCTTACTTGGATGGGTATAATGGTGTAAAGAATAAATATATATAGTAATTATAACATCATAATTATTATGAGATATTATATCATCCACTACAATTCAACTCAATATTATGGGAATGATATCATTGCTTGTGCGTACGTACAGATTACCGTCTCCACGACGCGATGAGATTCATTCTCCATGTTAACCACTCAAGAATGATTATAAAGTATATATAATGAATAATAATGAAATATATTACATGATAAAGATAATTTATTTAGGTATATATATATATATAAATATAGGTCATCTACTTACTTCCATTCAAGTTAATAAGGAATAGAAAACAGCGTTCATGCATACGTACGGCCTACCGTCTCCATGAACGGTGTATTTCATTTCATTTATCTATCTATTATATATATATATACTGAATATATATGATATATAAATCATTATTTACAATCTATAAGTAATTAAATCATGATATAAGTAATAATAATATCAATAACTACAAGTCCAGACACGTATGATAAATAAAATGATTTTACCCAAAACGCTGCTTTAACATGGAATTTACAAAAGAACGGGTAATATAAAGTCATAAGTGAACCATATATGATATCATAAAAATGAGTATGATTATATAATAAGTCAATGAAATTATTTAAATCATTATAAAGTAGGTTCGGATACATACGAAGCATATCATACCTAAGGTAAGGGATAATTATACCAATCTCGTTCTTAAACGAGATTGTTTATTCGTAAGTATTTACTAGGGTAAAGTTTATCATCCACGTCCATATGTTCTCAAAATGTTTTCATAAAATGTTTAATTTTCTTCCATGTATTTTTAAAGTCATTTTTACCCTTTTTTTACTTTTACCACATCGTATGGAAGGTATCTTTCTATTGTTTACGATACGAGGTACTTTTTGACATTTACGAAAAAAGTACGAGAAGAATGTTTTTCTTAACTTATACGGCATGAACGGATTTTTACGGTTTAATAACACCTTATGTTCATGAAGCTTACTCTTCAAGATTTCATGACTATTTTCAAAAAAATCATCTTCTTTCAAAATTTCATGGAATTTTGTGAAAAGAAAATGTTTTTGAATAATAAAGGAAATTTTTCTCAAGAATTTATTTCATGTGTTTTATCAAAAACATTTTCCATCTAAGATGAGATTATTTCATATGTGTATATTTCAAGTATAATGTATCTATGATTTACGTGGTTTCACTTCTCTTATGATGAAATGATATCCATTTGTTTTATATGGATTATGTTATGATGGGATGATGTTTATAAAACCGATTTTATTCATTGGGTTATGATGAATGGTTTATGTTTATGTTGTGGTACACGTAAGAATGATTTCATTATAATATGGGTGAGACCTATATCTCCCTCCAATTCATTGGGTAAAGATTTATATCTCATGAGATAGACATGGATGGAATGGTAAGTTTATCCGGTTCAGTGTTACAGGACTGGAACAAGGAGTGAACTCGATTCCGAAAGAGACTTTGTCCACTAAGATGGTCTTGGCAGCAATGCCTCGGCTACTATGGAAATAATATCATGTGATTAATGGTTTTCCACAATTACATTATTTATTTGCATTCTATTTTATCATAATTGATGATACATTATGATCTATTACTTATGTACTACCATGTTTTATGTCTTTGCTCAAGATTTTGATGTTTAAATATTATGTTCATGTTTTGAAGTTCAAATGTATATGGTTTGTTTTATTTTCTCCATTCATACCCTTACTGATGTCCATCGTCTGCAACCAACACAACGTAGTGCGGGAGAAGCCCGTGCAGGGGTGAGTATACGATACTCAGTAGGGACCCCGAGACCCCCGAAGGACTCCCTGAATCCACAAAAGATAAACCACAAAGAAAAGATACAATCATGAAGTATCAACAAATACTACTTAAGTATATTCCCATACATATACCTAAGTCATCAAATCCAGTTCAACTCCATCTCACGAGCTCAAGTACAATCTAGTCCACTCAGGAAAGTAAAACATAATCCACATAGGAAAGTAAGACCCAATCCACACAGGAAAGCTTAATCCAATCCACACAGGATATCAAATCAATCACATCGAAGATAATTATTGAAAGTCAAGACTCTGCTCACCCAGGTATCCATTTACAAAGAGGGTGGAGATGATTAGATGTAGCCTCTGAATCATCTCCTCTGTCGAACCCAAGTAGGATCCAAGTTTAGTTTTCATCACTGCCGAACCCACGGAGGATCCAAGTATAGTATTCATCGTCGTCGAACCCACGGAGGATCTCAGATTGGTAGTCAAACCCACAGAGGATCCCAGTACAATAGTCATCCTTGTCGAACCAACAGAGGATCCCAGTATGGTAGTCGTCCTCGTCGAAACCACGGAGGATCCTAGTACGGTAGTCATCCTCATCGAACCGAGGGAGGATCCCAATAAGGTAGTCATCCTCATTGAACCCATGAAGGATCTCAGTACGGTATTCGTCCTCGTCGAACCCACGGAGGATCCCAGTATGGTAGTCCTCTTCGCCGCAGCCAGATCTAGGGTTTCCGCACACAACATGCTCATTTCCGGGAGGGTCTGCTCCATGAGCCAAGGGGTTCGATACATCAACTGACACTAATTCCAGATTTGATGTATCCCAAAGTTCTGTCTCATCAAAAGGATCTCAACGCAACAGACGGCGCATCAATCGGACGCCCGGTCTGAGAGTAATTTGCTTATTCGTCCCCGGGGGCCCGGTTGGTTTTTAAGTCAAAACCAACCCAACCGTACTCCAACTGCATCCAAACCATGAGATGTGTAATCCAAAAGGACCGTCTCACTCATAGGAATCCAACAAATTCAATGGCATGTCAATCGAACGTCCGGAGCTCAAGTTATAAGCATTTTCGCTCTGAGGGCCCAGTCGGATTTGTGTTCGATCCAACCTGGTTGTACCCAAAGTTCTCCGAAACATTGATTGTTATATACCAAAACGACTGTCTCGATCCAAGGATCTCATCGCAACTGATGGTGTGTTTATAGGAGGTCCTTAGCCCAAGTTACGAGCATTTGAACGAATCTGTCCGTTTTTAAGGGGTTTTGGGCCCGGACCGACCCGGCCCGAGACCCCCTGGGTCGACCAGACCCGGGTCAGGGACCGGACCAAAAGGGCACGGCCGGTCCGGGCCAGCACGGGCGCCGCGCGCCACGTGAGCGCAGAAGGGGGGAAACCACCACCCCCTTCGAACCAAACGGCAGACCCCATGGGGTCTGCCCTGCTGCGCTGACCGGGGTTCAACCCCCGGTTTTTCCGGATCTGGCCAGCCGTAACGGCCAGCCAGTTGTGCCGCGTGAGACCTCGCGGTCCCGCCCTCCATGCGCAGGTGGCCGACGGTTCTGGACGCCCTTCTGGTCTTCCGCTGTGGCCAAAAGGCCGCGACTCTTGGTGCTCCGGCGGCCGGGGAGTCCGGCCGCCCCTGTTGGTGACCGACGCGGCCTTAGGCCACAACCCTTGTTCGTCTGGCGCGGCGCGATGGTGCCGCGCCCCTCTACCGTGGCCCGCTCCATCCCCGGTTCCGTCGTTCCCTCGCCGTGCGATGGCACCACATTGCCTTCGTTCCAAACCACATAACATTCAACAACAAAAAGTGGAGGAGGTTCAGTCGTGTTCGTGCAGTCCGACCTCTTCCCATTATCATGATAACATGCGGCTTAATTTTTAATGTTGAACGCCAAAATAAACACGGACTTCAATTCAAACCCCTACCTCGAAGATGTCGTTGAACGAGGATCATCGTAGGAAATTGACATCGCGGAAGAAATCGTCGCGGAACGAGGCTCTGTAAATGTCGCTGGTGCTTGTCCGATGAAGGATACGACATCCCCCTTTCTTTGTCTCGGGAATAGGATCGAAGGTGGGTGCTTCATCGTTCTCCGGAAAAGGCATCACTCACTGGCTGTGGAAAGGAGAGGAGATGGCATGACGATCTCCCCTTGCGGTGACAGATTTCTTAATCGTAGACTCGGCGTTCTTCGCGAAGGAGATGAAGTTCTTCAACCTTAGAGTATTTTCTTCCCAAAAACTCAACACAAAACCTCTCACCTGAATAAAATAAGGAATGATTATTTTATTAACACATGTCATACATTTTAAAAACATCAAAATTCAAACTCAAAATTAAATTAATTGAATGGAATTAAACAATCAATTTAATTCTGAGAGTTGACATGTCATAAAGAAGGGGAGGTGGGTGTGTTACACATTTATGGGGGGTTGCCAAAATAAAGAGGGAGTTTAGGGAATTTGAAGAGGTGGGGCTCGTGTGGGACCCACCTCACTAATATCCTACCAAGATTTAATATTTTAGTGGGTCCCACACAACTCCCTCACATGGGTGGTTAGCTCCACCAAACTTCCATCCTTAAGATTTAACCACTTAAAAAGAAATAAAATAAAAAGTGTTCCACAATTTTTATTTTACTCTTCAATTAATCCTTTTTTTGGAAACCCTGCCCGAGAAAACGCAACTCCAGATAGGGTATTCTTAAGAAAATATCGGTGTTGCGGTTTCAACGGTGACCTCAGATTTCGATTCCGAGCACTGGTTCAAAAGTTAGAAAAACCTGCTCGCTCGTTCACTGAACGTACCCGAGCTAAACTTCGGAAATTGATTCTGGGCACACCGGGCCTCGGAATCAGGTGCCGTCAGAATCCACATACTCGAAAAATTCCAAAGAAATTAAGAATAAATTTTCCTTGAAATTTCCGTGTCTTTACAGTAATAATAAAAATAACAATAAAAATGCATGTGATAATAGAATAATGTAGATGCATTGCGTGTGCGCGTGCATGGTAATAAATAATAACGGACGTGCATGTGCATTTTCATGTGATGATAATAATGATAATAATAATAGTAATAATAATAATAATAACAACAACAACAACAACATATGCACGTTCATGGAAATCAATAATATATAATAAATAATAAATAATAACAAATGTGCATCTGCATTAGCATGTGACGATAATAATAATAATAATAATAATAATAGAAATAAAAATAATGATAATTATAATAATGATAATGATAAAAATGATAATGATAATAATGATAATAATAACGTGTTTGATAATAGAATAACACACGTCCTAACAAACCCTAACAAAACCTAACAAACCCTAACAACCACTAATAACCCCTAAGAACCACTAATAAACCCAAATAACACCCGAAACCCACTATTAAACCCTAAAAACCTAATAAACACTAATAAACCATAATAACCTGTAATAAACCCTAAAAACCTATTATACTCTAATAAACACTACAAAATCCCTAAAACCCCTAATATACAATAAAAAACACTATTGAACAATAATAAATCCTAATAATCACTAAAAACCCTAACAAACCTGACAAAACACTATAAAACCGGCCAAATAATAGCATACAAAACCCTACAACCCACTAATATACCCTAAAAAACCCCAATAACCCCATAATTAAACCTAACAAACCCTAAAAACCCCAAATAAATTGTAACAAATCCTTACAATGCCAAATAAATCGTAACAAACTGAAACAAACCATAACAAACCCCTAATAAACCGCAATAAACCCTAACAGATCATAATAAACCCTAATAAATTGTAATAAACCCAAATACACGTTAATAAACCCTAATAAATAAATTAAACCATAAGAAACCCTAAGAAATCCTAAATAACCCCAAAAGGTTGATAAACCCTAAAAAAATATTAATGCCTACAAAAGCCCAATATAACCATAATATACAATAAAAAATTCCAATAAACCGTAACAAATCCTAAAGAATACTAATAAACCCTCAAGAACCCTAATAAACCCTAAAGAACCATAATAAACTCTAAAAAACACTAAAAACCCCAAAGAACCCAAATAACGCTAAAACAGATTACATAAACCCTCAAAACCGCTAAAATACCCAAACAAACCCAAAAACACACTAAAAACCCTAAACACCCCTATCAATCCCGAAAAAACAAATAAACCATTAAAACCCCACAAAAAACCAATTAAAACCCATCAAATACCATATAAACAATAAACACCCATTAACAACCCTTAAAAACCCTAAAAACCACTAAAAACCATAAACAACCATTAAAACCATAAAAAAGGAAACAAATAGATACATAAACCCAAAAAACATTACAAAAACCCTAAAAATGCATCATAAACCAAAAAACATAACATAAACCCAAAAAATGCAACATAAACCCAAAAAACGCTACATAAACCCAAAAATCACTACGCAAACCCCAGAACCGTGACATAAACCCAAAACAACACAACATAAACATTAAAAAACGATACCTAAAACCTAAAAACACAACATAAACCCTAAAAACACTACATGTACCATAAAAATGTTTCATAAACCCTAAAAAATGAAACATAAATGCTACATCACCCCTAAATGCTACATAAACCCAGAAAAGGAAACATATACCCTAACAAATTATACATAAAACCTAAACCATAAATGCGCTACATAAACCCTTAAAACGTTACATAAACCCTAACAAATTCTACATAAAACCTAAAACAACTTACTAAACCTTAAAATTGCTACATGAACACTAAAAATTATACATAAACTCAAACAACGCTACAGAAACACAAAAAAAGGCTACAAAATCCCCTAAGACGCTTCAAAAACCTCAAAAATAGTAAACCCTAATATACAATAATATAAAAAATTAATCCCTAATAAACCCCTGATAAACTCTAATAATACCTAAAAATGCCTTATAATCCCTAAAAATCCCAAGAGACTCTACTCAGCCCTAATAAAACCCCAAACTACCTAATAAACCCTACTAAATGATAATAAAAACTAATAAACCCTAAAAACATGTTAAGAAAACCTAAACAACCCTAACAAACCCTAACAGACTCTAATAAACACAAATAAACCCTTATAAACCCCAAACAAACACTAAAAAACCCTAATAACCCATAAATAAATCCAAATAAATCCTAATCAACCCTAACAAACATTAACACACCATAATGACCCCTAATAAAACTCTACAAAAACCTAATAACGAAAACAAAGCCTAGTATACCTTAAAAAATCCCTAGAAACCCTGATAAACTCTAATATAAACTAATAAACCCAAAAAACGCTCACAAATAATAAAAAAATTATCACAAACAAGAAAAACATGCTATATAACCTAAAAATACCTAAAAACACTAATATAACCTAATAAAGACAAAAAACGCTAATATACCATAAAAATCCCTAGAAAGCATAAAAAATCCATAATAAACTCTAATATAACCAAATAAACTCTAAAAACGCTCCCAAACAAAAACAAAACTCACACAAACAATAAAAAACACTATATTATCTAAAAAGACTTAACAAACACTAATATAACCTAATAAAAAAACTAATAAACCCCTAACAAACCTTAATAATCACTAAAAATCCTGAATAAACCCGAATAAAACCATAATAAAACCCTAAAAAGACATTCTCAACCCTAATAAACCTAGACACACCATAATAAAACCTAATAAAACCATGATAAACCCCAATAAAAAAACTCAAACAAATCATTAAAAAGCCCTAGAAACCCTAATAAACCTTAATAAATTCTAATAATACATTATAAACCATAAAAAATGCTCACAAACACTACAAACATGCTAATGAAACCTAAAATGTTCTAACAAGGCCTCATATATATTAAATAAAACTAAAAAACACTCAAATACCCTAATAAAAACACTAACAAACACTAGTAGTCCCTAAAAATCCCTAAATACCCCTAGTAAACACTACTCAACCCTAATATACCCTAATAAACCCTAAAGATACCTAATCAACCCAAATAAAACCCTAAAAATACCTACTCAACCCAAATAAACCTTAACACACTATAATAAACCATAATAAACCCCACTAAACCCTAGAAACACAAATATACCATTAAAAAGTCCTAAAACCCCTAATAAATGCTAATAAAACCTATCTAAGATTTAAAGCACAAATAAACCCTAATAAATACTACTAAACCCTAAAAACCCCTAATATACCCTCTTAAAAATTAATAAACCATAACGAACGATAATAAACCCTAATAAATCCTAAACATACCCAAATATACCATAATATACCATAATATACCCTAATAAACCCAACTGAATCCCAAAAAAACCCTAAAAATACCTAATAAATCCTAATAAACCTTAACACACCATAATAAACCCTAATAATACCTAATAACCCCCACCAAACCCTAAAAATATAATATACCATTAAAAAACCCTAAATCCCTAACAAACCATAATAAATGTTAATAACACCTAAAATTTCTAAAAATGCTAGTCAACCCTAAAAATACCTCTAATAATAATAGTAGTAATAATGCACATGCATGTGCATATGCATGTGCATGGTTTAAATAATAAATCATAACGCACATGCATGTGCATATGCCTGCGCATTTGCATGTGAATGATAATAAATAATAAACAATAAATAATAATGCATGTGAATTACATGTGTATGTGCATGTACATGTCAATGATTATAAATAATAAATAATAACGCACATCCATGTGCATGTGCATGGTAATAAAAAATAAATAATAACGAAGCCCACGTGAATGTGCATTTTCATGTGATTGATAATAAATAAAAAATAATAACACATGTGATAATAGAATAATTCACGTGCATTGCGTGTGCACGTGCATGAGAATAAATAATAATATCACATGTGATAATAGAATAACACAAGTGCATTTCATTTTCAGGTGCATGATAATAAATAATATATAATAATGCAAGTGCATGTGCATTTACATGTAATGATAATGATAATGATGCATGAACATGCATGGTAATAAATAATAAATAACAATGCACGTGAATGTGCATTTGTATTTGATGATACAAACAACAACAACAACAACAACAACAATAATAATAATAATAATAATAATAATAATAGAATAACGCAAGTGCATTTCATGTACACGTCCATAGTGGTAAATAATAAATAAATAATAATAAATAAGAATGCAGATGCATGTGCATGTGAATTTACATTTGATGATAATATTAATAATACTAATTATAATAATAATAATAATAATGCATGCACGTGCATGGTAATAAATAATAAATAACAACGCAAATGCATGTGCATTTGCCTGTGATAATGATAATAATAATGATAATGATAATAATAAAATAACAATAATAATAATAATTATGACAATACTAATAATAATAATATCATACAAGTGTATTGCCTATGCACGTGCATGGTAATAAATAATAAATAATAACGCATATGAATCTACATTTGCATGTGATGATAGTAATAATAACAGCAGTTGTAATAATAGTAGTAGTAGTGGTGATAATAGTAGTAGTACCAATACATGTGATAATAAAATATTGCATGTGCATTACGAGTGCACGTGCATGGTAATAAATAATAACGCTCGTGCATTGCATTTCCATGTGATGATGATGATGATGATGATGATAATAATAATAACAATTCATGTGATAATAGAATAACTCATGTGCATTGAATGTGCGTGTTTGTGCAATCAAATGTTCATTTTATTGTGATGATAATAACAAGAACAAGAACAACAACAACCACAATAATAATAATAACAGTAATAATAACAACACATGTGATAATAAAATAATGTGTGTGCATTGCATGTGCACGAGCATGGTAATAAAAATATAATAATAACGCATGTTCATGCGCATGTGCATGTGGATGATATGATTATAATAATAATAACAATAACCGTAATAGTAAGTTATAGTTGTTTGAAAAAACAGAAGATAGGGAAAAAATGCCTGAAATGGGGTCTCGAAAAACCTAACAAATCAAAGTGTCATTGATAAAGGCATAAATTCTTTATTGGGTGTCCATTTCCACTACATGAATAGTCAAAATTAACCTCATTGAATGGACTATGATAAAAATAGGTGTCGGAGGCCGAACAGACATATATATACCAAGTTATGATCATTTTAAGAAAAATTTGACAGGGATCCGTACATGGAAATGGAGTTTCGGAGGCCTTCTGATGCGTTTTTGGGATTATAGGGTCTCAAACATGACTTGAACTATGTTCAGGTCATCTTTCTGTGTAAATCTCTTCACTACTTTTGATTTGATATGTGGTAGAGATCAAACAGACACCCGGAGCGAAAGTTATGGCCGTTTGAAGATGGACTTTTTTTCGGAGTGGTATAACTAATATATCTTATATTTATTTGATCTTATTATAGTTTCTACTAAAATTGGTACTCACTCATATAATGAGCTTCGATTTGACTGGTCACAATTCTTCAAACAGACACCCAAAGGATAATTTATTCCTATTTTAGTGAGTTGCGGGTTTCATAGGTTTTTAGGTGCTAGGAGAGTTGCACAATTTAAAACAACAATAACTTCTGCTACATGTGTTCATTTTGGCTCTACCACATATCAAATCGAAGAATGTGAAAATATACACACTCTGGTAACCACTGGAACCTTTTAATACATTCTTCAACCCCCAAAAAGTCCCAAAATCCCTTTGGATGGTCAAAAGATTGGTTCCTCGTATCCGTTTTGCAATAACTTCTTCTATGGGTGTCCGTTTTTTCTCTACCACATATCAAATCGAAGCTTGCGACTAGACCTATACTCCTATAACCACTGAATCACCTTCTCACATCCTTGAAGGCCCAAAAAGGTACTTAAACCCTCTAAAAGACCATAACTTCTACTCCAGGATTCTGTTTTTCCTCTACCATATATCAAATCGATTCGTTCCACTAGATCTACACATCTGTGACCAATAGAAACACCTTATCACATTATTAAAGCCCCAAAAGGTCATTAAGTCCTCCAAATGACCATAACTTCTACTCTGGGTGTCCTTTTCACCTCTACCACATATCAAATTGAAGCTTACGACTAGCTCTACACATTTGTGACAACCATGAACAACTAAATAACCCTAAAAGACTATGAATAACCACGTAAACACAAAAAACCATTAAAACCCATTCAAAACCCTAACAAACTCCAACTCACCCTAGAAAACACTAACAAACCCTAAAAAACCCTAAAAAACCCAAAAACCCTAAAAAACATAACAAACACTAACAAACCCTAAAAAAAACTAACAAGCCCTAACAAACCCCAAGAAGCCCTAAGAAACCCCAATAAACCCAAAAACCCCAAAGAAACCCTAAAAATCCCTAAGAAGCCATAATAAACCCTAAAAAAACCCTAAGAAAACATAAGAAACACTAACACACCCTTAGAAACCCTAACACACCCTTAAAACCCTAACACACCCTTAGAAACACTAGCACACCCTTAGAAACCCCAACACACCCATAAGAACCCCAAACACAACCTTAGAAACCCTTAGAAACCATAGAACTCCCTTAGAAACCCTAACACACCCATAAAAAACCTAACCCACCCTTAGAGACCCTAACACGCCCTTAGAAACCCAAAAATTCCCTTAGACACCCTAAATCACTCTAATAAGCACTAAAAATCATAATAAACCCTACCAACCAATAATAAACCATAATTAACCTTAATAAACCCTAATAACCACTAATAAACCCTAATAAACACTAATAAATTGTAATAAACCCTAAAAACCCTATTAGACCCCAATAAAAGCTAAAAAATACCAAAAAACCAAAATATACAACAAAAATGCTATTAAACCATTCAAAATGCTAATATTCACAAAAAAAAACCTAACAAACCCAGAAAAAACTGACAAAACCCTAAAAACCACAAAAAACCCATAAGACCCTAAAAAACCCTAAAATCCCTAAAAACACGAAAAAACCCAAAAAAACCCAAAAAGAACCTAAAAACCCATAAAAACCCTCAAAAAATCCTCAGAACCCCTAAAAACGCTAAAACCCCTAAATGCCTAAAAGTGCCTAACAAAACCCTAACCAACCCTATGAAACCCATAAAAACTCTAAAAACCCCCTAGAAAACCATAAAAACCTCAAAATAAACCCTAATACACCATAAAAACCCCAAAGAACCCTAAAGGACCCTAAAGAACCACTAAAGCCACTAACAATGCTACATAGACCCTATCAATTGATATAAAAAACCGAAAATTCTTCAAATCCCACAAACAAGACAAAAACCAAATAAATGCTAAAATAACCCAAAAAAAAGCATTAAAAATCAAAACACACCCATTAAACCCAAAAAAACACATAAAACCCCAAACAACACAAACAAACCGTAACAAACCCGAACAACCCTAACAAAACCTAACAAACTCTAACAACAACTAATAACCCCTAAGAACCACTAATAAACCCTAATAACCCCTAAACCCACTATTAAACCCAAAAAACCCTAATAAACACTAATAAATTGTAATAACCTATAATAAACCCTAACAAACTCTATTAGACCCTAATAAATGATACAAAAGCCCGAAAACCCCTAATATACAGTAAAAACACTATTAAACAATAATAAACCCTAATAATCATTATAAACCCTAAAAACCCAGAAAAACGCTACAAAAACCTCCAAATAATAGCCTACAAAACCGTACAACCCACTAATAATCCCTAACTAACACTAATAACCCCAAAATAAATCGTAATAAACCCTAACAACACCAAATTAATCGTAACAAATCCTTACAATGCCAAATAAATTGTAACAAACTGAAACAATCCATCACAAACCCCTAATAAACCACAATAGACCCTAACAAATCATTATAAACCCTAATAAATCGTAATAAACTCAAATACACGTTACTAAACACTAATAAATAAAATAAACCCTAATAAACCCTAATAAACCCTAATAAATCCTAAATAACCCTAAAAAAGGCTGATACACCCCAGAAAAAGCTATTAATGCCTACAAATGCCCAATAAAACCCTAATATACAATAAAAAATGCTAATAAACTGTAACAAATCCTAAAGAACACTAATAAACCCAAAAGAACCATATTAAACTCGAAAGAACTCTAAAACCATAGAGAACCCAAAAAATGCTAAAACACATTATATAAACCCTAAAAACTGCTACAATACCCAAAAAAACCCTAAAACACACTAAAAACCCTAACAACCCCTATCAATCCCAAAAAACAAATAAAACCAGTAACCCCCCCCCCCCCAAAAAAAACCATTAAAAAGCCATCAGATACCATAAAAAACCATAAACACCCGTTCACAACCCTTAAAACCCTAAAAAAACTAAAAATCATAAACAACCATTAAACCCCTAAAAAGGTTTCCAATAGATACATAAACCCTAAAAGGGTTACATAAACCCTTAAAAATGCAACAAAAACCCTAAAAATGCAACATAAACCTAAAAACACATTATAATCCAAAAAAATGCCACATAAACCCTAAAAGCACTACATAAACCCTAGAACTGTAACATAAACCCTAAAAAACACAACTTAATCCCTAAAAAACGCAACATAAACATTAAAAAATGCTACATAAAACCTAAAAACACAATATCAACCCTAAAAACACCACATGAACCCAAAAACGGTACATAAACCCAAAAAATGCAACATAAACGCTACATCACCCCTAAAAATGCTGCAAAAAACCTAAACCCTAAACATGATAAATAAACCCTAAAATGTTACATAAACACAAAAAATGATACATAAAACCTAAAACTAATAACTAAACCCTAAAAATGCTATATAAACACTAAAAATGCTACATAAACTCTAACAACTCTACAGAAACCCGAAAAATGATACAAAAACCATAAAGACGCTTCAAAACCCTCAAAAATATTTAACCCTAATAAACCCCTAATAAACCCCTAATGAACCACTAAAGCCACTAACAATGCTACATAAACCCTAACAATTGCTACAAAAACCCGAAAAATGCCTCAAAACCCACAAAACGCAACAAAACACCAAAAAATGCTAAAATAACCCTAACAAAGCATAAAGAATTCAAACACACCAATAAATCCCAAAAAAACGCATAAAACCCCAAACAACTCAAACAAACCTTAACAAAGCCTAAAACCCCAAACAAAACCTAACAAACCCTAACAACCACTAATAACTTCTAAGAACCACTAATAAACCCTAATAACCCCTAAAACCCACTATTAAAAACTAAAAACCCTAATAAACACTAATAAATCGTAATAACCTGTAATATACCCTAAAAACTTTATTAGACCATTATAAATGCTACAAAAGCCCTAAAACCCCTAATATACAATAAAAACACTATTAAACCATAATAAACCATAATAATCACTAAAAACCTAAACAAACCCGACAAAACGCTAGAAAACCCTCCAAATAATAGCCTACAAAACCCTACAACCCACAAATAAACCCTAATAAACCCTGATAACTCCAATTTAAATCGTAACAAACCCTAACAACCCCAAATAAATTGTAACAAATCCTAACAATGCCAAATAAATCACAACAAACTGAAACAAACCATAACAAACCCCAAATAAACCGCAATAAACACTAACAAATCATAATAAACCCTAATGAATTGTAATAAACCCAAATACACATTACTAAAACCTAATAAATAAATTAAAGCCCTATTAAACCCTAATAAATGCTAAATAACCCTGAAAATGTTGATAAACCCTAGAAAATGCTATTAATGCCTACAAAAGCCCTATAAAACCCTAATATATAATAAAAAAATGCTAATAAACAGTAACAAATCCTAAAGAACACTAATAAACCCAAAAGAACCCTAATAAACCCTAAAGAATCATATTAAACTCTAAAGAACACTAAAAAACCTAAAGAACCCAAAAAATGCCAAAACACATTATATAAACCCTAAAAACTGCTACAATACCCAAAAAAACCCATAAAACACACTAAAAATCCCTAAAACCCCTATCAATCCCAGAAAAACAAATAAACCCATAAAAACCCCAAAAAACCAATAAAAGGCCATCAGTTACCATAAAAAACCATAAACACCCGTTAACAATCCTTAAAAATCCTAAAAAATGCTACAAACCATAAACAACCATTTAAACCCTAAAATGGTTTCAAATAGATACATAAACACTAAAAACGTTACATAAACCCTAAAAATGCCACAAAACCCTAAAAACCCAACATAAACCAAAAAAATTCCTCATAAACCCAAAAAAATATATATAAACCCTAGAACTGTAACATAAACCATAAAAACACAACATAAACCCTAAAAAATGAAACCAAAACATTAACAATGCTACATAAAACATAAAAACGCAATTTAAACCTTAAAACACTTCATGAACCCTAAAAACATTACATAAACCCTAAAAAATGCAACATAAACGCAACATCACCCCTAAAACGCTACATAAACCCAGAAAATGAAACATAAACCCTAAAAATATATACATAAAACTGAAACCCTAAACACGCTACATAAACTGTGAAAACATTACATAAACACTAAAAATGATACATAAAATCTAAAACCACTAACTAAACCCTAAAAACACTACATAAACACAAAAATTACTACATAAACTCATAAAACACTACACAAACCCTAAAAAATGCTACTAAAACCCTAAAGACGCTTTAAAATCCTCAAAATTATTAGACCCTAATACACCATAATGATAAAAATGAAACCCTAATAAACTCTAATAATTCCTAAAAACACCTTATAATCCCTAAAATCCTAAGAAACTCTACTCAACCCTAATAAATCCCCAAAAATACCTAATAAACCCTAATAAATGATATTACAACCTAATATACCCTAAAAACACGTTTAGAAAACCTAAACAACCCTAACCAACCATAATAAACACTAATATACACTAATAAACCCTAATAAATAACAAACAAACCCTAAAAAGCCCTAATAAACCATAAATAAATCCAAATAAACCCTACTCAACCCTAAAAAAACTTAACACGCCATAATAACCCCTAATAAAACCCTACAAAACCCTAATAAATAAATAAAATGCTAGTATACCATAAAAAATACTTAGAAACCCTGATAAACTCTAATATAACCTAATAAACACTAAAAACGCTCACAAACAATAAAAACGATCACAAAAAATAAAAAATCTCTATATTTACTAAAAAGGCCTAAAAACACTAATATAACCTAATAAAGAAAAACAACACTAATTTTCCTTAAAAATCACTAGAAACCCTAAAAACCCATAATAAATTCTAATATAACCAAAGAAACCCTAAAATGATCACAAAGAAAAACAAAATGCTCACAAACAATAAAAACACACTATATTATCTAAAAAGACCTAACAAACACTAATATAACCTAAAAAACTAATAAACCCCTAACAAACCCTAATAAACCCTAAAAATCCCTAATAAACCCTAATAAAAATGAATAAAACCTAATTAATCCCTAATAAAACCCTAAAAATACCTTCTCAACCCTAATAAACCTTGACACACCATAACCAAACATAATAAAACCCAACTAAACCCACATAAACAAAAAACGCAAACAAATCATTAAAAAGCCCTAGAAACCCAAATAAACCAAAATAAATTCAAATAAAATCTAATAAACAATTAAAAATGCTCACAAACACTAAAAACATGCTAATAAAACCAAAAAAGTCATAAAAACCCCTCATATATATTAACAAAAACTAAAAAACACTCATATACCCTAATAAAAACACTAACAAACCCTAGTAAACCCTAAAATTCCCTAACAAACCCTAATAAATTGTACTCAACCCTAATAAAACCTTAAAGATACCATCTCAACCCTAATAAAACCCTAAAAATACCTACTCAAT
>OY728167.1:71683205-71733205 GCA_963277665.1 Viscum album
CACTCATATACCCTAATAAAAACACTAACAAACCATAGTAAACCCAAAAAATCCCTAACAAACCCTAATAAACACTACTCAACCCTAATAAACACTAATAAAACCCTAAATATACCTACTCAAACCTAATAAAACCCTAAAAATACCTAATCAAACATAATAAAACCCTAGAAATACCTACTCAACCCTAATAAACCATCAAACACTATAATAAACCATAATAAACCCGATTAAGCACTAAAAACCCAAATATACCTTTAAAAAGCCCTAAAACCCGTAATAAATGCGAATAAAACATAAAAGATCTTAAAAGCACTAATAAACCCAAATAATCACTAATAAACGCTAAAAAACCCTAATATATCCTCGTAAATATTAATAAACCATAATGAATGATAATACACCCTAATAAATCCCAAACATACCCAAATATACCATAATATGCCATAATATACACTAATAAACCCAACTCAATCCAAATAACACCCTAAAAATACCAAATAAACCCTAATAAAACTTAACAGACCATAATAAACCCTATTAAAATCCTAATAACCCCCACCAAACCCTAAAAAATGCTAATATGCCATTAAAACCCCTAAAACCCTAACAAACCTTAATAAATGTTAATAACACCTAAAAATTCTAAAAATTGCAAGTAAACCCTAAAAATACATCTAATAATAATAGTAATAACCAACGTGCATGTGCATATTCATGTTCATGGTTTAAATAATAAATCATAATGCACGTGCATGTGCATATTCCTGCGCATTTTCATGTGAATGATAATAAATAATAAATCATAAATAATAACACAAGTGAATTACATGTGTATGTGCATGTGCATGTGAATGATAATAAATAATAAATAATAATGGACATACAAGTGCATGTGCATGTGCACGTGCATGTTCAAGTGCATGGTAATAAACAATAAATAATAACTAAGCCTACATGAATGTGCATTTTCCTATGAATGATAATAAATAATAAAAAATAACACATGTGATAATAGAATAATGCATGTGCATTGCGTGTGCACGTTCATTAGAATACATAATAATAACACATGTGATAATAGAATAACGCAAGTGCATTAAATTTTCAGGTGCATGATATTAAATAATATATAATCATGCACGTGCATGTGAATTTACATGTAATGATAATGATAATGACGCATGCACGTGCATGGTAATAAATAATAAATAACAACGCGTGTGCATGTGCATTGGTAATTGATGATACAAACAACAACAACAACAACAACAACAACAACAACAATAATAGAATAACACAAGTGCATTTCATATGCATGTGCATAGTATTAAATAATAAATAAGATCGAAAATGTATGTGCATGTGCATTTACATTTTATGATAATATTAATAAAACTAATTGTAGTAATAATAATAATAATAATAACGCATGCACATGCATGATAATAAATAATAAATAACAACACACATGCATGTGAATTTGCATGTGATAATGATAATAATAATGACAATGATAATGATAATAATAATAATAATAATAATAATAATTATGATAATAATAATAATAATAAAAGAATAATACAAGTGTATTACAGATGCACGTACATGGTAATAAATAATAAATAATAATGAACGTGTATCTACATTTTCATGTGTTGATTGTAAAAATAACAGCAGTAGTAATAATAGTAGTAGTGGTGGTGATAATAGTAGTATTACCAGTGCAGGTGATAATATAATATTGCATGTGCATTACGTATCCATGTGCATGGTAATAAATAATAATGCCAGTGCAATGCATTTTCATGTGACGATGATGATGATAATAATAATGATAATAACATTAATAATAACAATGAATGTGATAATAGAAAAATGCACATGCATTGAATGTGTGTGTATGTGCATTCGCATGTGCATTTTCATGTGATGATAATAATAGTAACAACAACAACAACAACAACAATAACCACAAGAATAATAATAACAATAATAATAACAACGCATGTGATAATAAAATAACATGTGTGCATTGATTGTGCACGTTCATGGTAATAAAAATATAATAATAACTCACAAGCATGTGTATGTGCATGTGGATGAGATGATGATAATAATAATAATAATAACATAAATAATAATTTATAGTTGTTTGAAAAAACATTAGACATGACAAAAATGCAAGAATTGGGGCCTCGAAAAACCAAACAAATCATAGAGTCATTGAAAAAGTCATAAATTCTTCTTTGTGTGCCCATTTTTGCTCTGTTAATAGTCAAACTGAATCTCATGGAACTAAATATGATTAAAAGAGGTGATGAAGGCAAAACAGACACACATATCAGATGTTATGACCATTTTAAGAAAAATTTGACAGGGACCCGTACATGGAAATGGATTTTTGGAGGCCATCGGATGGGTTCCTCGGATTTTAGGGTCTCAAATATGACTATAACTATGTTCAAGTCATCCTTCTATGTAGATCTCTTTGCTACTTTCTATTTTATATGTGGTAGAGCTCAAACGGACAACCTGAGCGAATGTTATGGCCATTTGAAGTTGGATATTTTTTGGAGTGGTATAACTAATATATCTTATATTTCATTGATCTTATCATAGTTTCCACTAAACTTGGTCCTCACTCATCTCACGAGATTCAATTTTACAAGTTACAATGTTCAATCAGACACCTGAAGGAGAAGTTAAGCTTATTTTAGTGAGTTGTGGTTTTCTTATGTTTTTAGGCGCTAGGACAGTTGCTCAATTTAAAACGACAATAACTTATGCTATGTGTGTTCATTTTGGATCAACCACATATCAAATAGAATATTATAAAAATATATACACTCTTGAATCCATTGGAACCCTTTCTGACATTCTTCAACCCCCCAAAAGACCCAAAATCACATTGGATGGTCCAAAGATTGGCTTCTGGTGTCCGTTTTGCAATAACATCTTCTCTGGGTGTCCATTTTTCTTCTACCACTTATCAAATCGAAGCATGCGACTAGAACTAAACTACTATGACCACTGAAGCACCTTCTCACATACTTGAAGGCCCAAAAAGGTACTTAAACCCTCTAAAAGACCACAACTTCTACACCAGGAGTCCGTTTTGCCTCTACTATATATCAAATCGATGTTTTGGACTATATCTACACATCTGTGACCAATAAGAACACCTTATCACGTTTTTAAAGACCCAAAAGGTCCTAAATTCCTCCAAATGACCATAACTTCTGCTCTGGGTGTCCGTTTCACCTCTACCACATATCAAAATGAAGCTTGTGACTAGCTCTAAACATCATAATAAACCCCACTAAACCCTAGAAAATGAATGTATACCATTAGAAAGCCCTAAAACCACTAATAAATTCTATTAAAACATAAAAAAGCCTAAAAGCTCTAATAAACCTGAATAAACACTACTAAACACTAAAAAACCTTAATATACCCTCTTAAAAATTAATAAACCATAATGAACCATAATAATCCCTAATACAGCCTAAACATACCCAAATATACCATAATACACTATAATATACCCTAATAAACCTAAATCAATCCTAATAAAACCCTAAAAAACCTAATAAACCCTAATAAACCTTGACACACCGTAATGAACCCTAATAAAATCCCAACAACCCCCACCAAACCCTAAAAAATGCTAATACACAATTAAAATACCTTAAAACCCAAAAAAATCATAATAAATGTTAATAACACCAAAAAATCCTAAAAAATGATAGTAAACCCTAAAAATATCTCTAACAATAATAGTAGTAATAACACAGGTGCATGTGCATATGCATGCGCATGGTTTAAATAATAAATCATAACACACGTGCATGTGCATATGCCTGCGCATTTGCATGTGAAAGATAATAAATAATAAATTGTAAATAATAACGCATATGAATTTCATGGGTATGTGCATGTTCATGTAAATGATAATAAATAATAAATAATTACGCACATACTAGTGCATGTGCATGTGTAGGGTAATAAACAATAAATAATAACGAAGTCCACATGAATGTGCATTTTCATGTGAATGGTAATAAATAATAAATAATAACACATGTGATAATATAATAATGCACGTGCATTGTGTGTGAACATGCCTTAGAATAAATAATAATAACACCTGTGATAATAGAATAATGCAAGTGCATTGCATTTGCATGGGCATGACAATTAATAATATATAATAATGGACATGCATGTGCATTTACATGTAATGATAATGATAAGGACGCATGCACATGCATGGTAATAAATAATAAATAACAACGCATGTGCATGCACATTTTTATTTGATTCTACAAACAACAATAGGAATAAGAACCACTAATAAACCCATATAACACCTTAAACCCACAATTAAACCCAAAAACAAAAATAAACACTAATAAATCATAATAACCTTTAATAAACCCTAAAAACTCTATTAGAATCTAATAAACGGTAAAAAATACCTAACACCCCTAATATATAATAAAAAACACTATTGAACCATAATAAATCCTAATAATCACTAAAAAACCTAACAAACCTGACAAAACACTATAAAATCCACCAAATAATAGCCTACAAAACCCTACAACCCACTAATAAAACATAACAAACCCTAATAACCCCATAATAAACCGTAACAAACCCTAAAAACACCAAATAAATAGTAACAAATCCTAACAATGCCAAATAAATCATAAAAAATTGAAACAAACCATAACAAACCCATAATAAACCGCAATAAACCATAACAAATCAAAATAAACCCTAATAAATAGTAAAAAACCCAAATACACATTACTAAACCCTAATAAATAAAATAAACCCTAATAAACCCTAATAAATCCTAAATAACCTTAAAAAGGTTGATAAAACCTAGAAAAATCTATTAATGACTACAAAAGCCCAATAAAACCCTAATATACAATAAAAAATTATAATAAACTGTAACAAATTATAAAAAACACTAATAAACCCTAAATAACCCTAACAAACCTTAAAGAACCATATTAAACTTTAAAGAACACTAACTTCCCAAAAAGAACCCAAAAAACACTAAAATACATTATAAAAACCCTAAAAACAACTACAATACCCAAAAAAACCCTAAAACACACTAAAGAACCCTAACAACCCCTATCAATCCCAAAAAAACAAATTAACCCATAAACCCCCCAACAAACAATAAAAAAGATACCATATACCATAAAAAACCATAAACACCCGTTTACAACCCTTAAAAACCCTAAAAAACTACAAATCATAAACTACCATTAAAACCCTAAAAAGGATTCAAATAGATACATAAACAATAAAAACATTACATAAACCCTTAAAAATGCAACAAAAATCCTAAAAATGCAACATAAACCAAAAAATGAAACATGAACCCAAAAAACGCTACATAAACCCTAAAAGCACTACATAAACCCTAGAACTGTAACATAAACCCTAAAAAACACAACATAAACCCTAAAAAACGCAACATAAACATTAAAAAACACTACATAAAACCAAAAAACACAATATAAACCCTAAAAACACTACATAAACCCTAAAAACGTTACATAAACCCTAAAAATGCAACACAAACGCTATATCACCCCTAAAACGCTACATAAACCCCGAAAACGCAACATAAACTCTAAAAAATGCTATATAAAACCTAAACCCTAAACACTCTACATAAACCATAAAAATGTTACACAAACCCTAAAAATGATGCATAAAATCTAAAACTGCTAACTAAACCCTAAAAATGCTACATAAACACTAAAAATGCTATATAAACTCTAACAACGCTACACAAACCCTAAAAAATGCTACAAAAATCCTAAAGACACTTCAAAACCCACAAAAATATTAAACCCTAATATACCATAATATAAAACATTAAACCCTAATAAACACCTAATAAAATTTATAATCCCAAAAAACACCTTATAATCACTAAAACCCCTAAGAAACTCTACTCAGTCCTAATAAAACACCATAAATACCTAATAAAACCTAATAAATGATAATAAAACCTAATAAACCCTAAAAACATGGCAAGAAAACCTAAACAACCCTAACCTACCCTAATAGACACTAATAAACACTAATATACCATAATAAACCCCAAAACCCCTAAAAATCACTAATAAACCATAAATAAAGCCAAATAAACCCTACTAAACCCTAACAAACCTTATCACACCATAATAACCCCAAATAAAACCCTACAAAATCCTAATAAAGGGAAAAAAGCTTGTATACCTTAAAAAATCCCCAGAAACCCTAATAAACTCTAATATAACCTAATAAACCCTAAAAACTCTCACAAATATTAAAAAAACGATCACAAACAATAAAAATGCACAATATTACCTAAAAAGACATAAAAACACTAATATAAACTAATAAAGGAAAAAAATGCAAATATACCGTAAAAATCTCTAAAACCCTAATAAACCATAATAAACTCTAATATAACCTAAGAAACCCTAAGAACGCTCACAAACAAAATTAAAACACACAAAAACAATAAAAACACCCTATATTATCTAAAAAAACTTACAAACACTAATATAACCTAATAAAAAACTAATAAACAGCTAATAAACTCTAATAAACCCTAATAAAAACTAATAAACCCTAATAAAACCATAATAAAACACTAAAAATACCTTCTCAACCCTAATAAACCTTGACAAACTATAAAAAAACCTAACAAAACCCAACTCAACCCCAATAAACAAAAAAACGCAAACAAACCATTAAAAATCCCTAGAAACCCTAATAAACCATAATAAATTCAAATAAAAACTAAAGAACCATTAAAAATGCTCACAAACACTGAAACACTCTAATAAAACATAAAAAGTCATAACAACCCCTCATATATATTAACAAAAACTAAAAAACACTCATATACACTAACAAAAACACTATCAAACCCTAGTAAACCCTAAAAATCCCTAACAAACCCTAATAAACCATACTCAACCCTAATAAACTCAAATAAAACTTTAAAGATACCGACTCAACATTAATAAAACCCTAAAAATTCTTACTCAACCCTAATAAACATTAGCACACCATAATAAACCATAATAAACCCCACTAAACCCTAAAAAATGAAAATATACCATTAAAAAGCCCTAAAACCCCTAATAAATTCTAATAAAACATAACAAAGATTAAAAGTTCTAATAAACCCAAATAAACACTACTAAGCACTAAAAAACCCAAATATACCCTCTTAAAAATTAATAAACCATAATGAACCATAATAAACCCTAATAAATCCTAAACATACCCAAATATATTATAATATACCCTAATAAACCCAAATCAATCCTAATAAAACCCTAAAAATACCTAATAAGTCTTGACACAACATAATAAACCCTAATAAATCCAAATAACCCCAACCAAATACTAAAAAATTCTAATATATCCTCAAAAACCCTAAAACCCTAACAAACCATAAAAAATGTTAATAACACCTAAAAATCATAAAAAATGATAGTAAACTCTATAAATACCTCAAACAATAATATTAGTAATAATGCACGTGCATGTGCATATGCATGTGCATGGTTTAAATAATAAATCATAAATCACGTGCAAGTGCATATTCCTCCGAATTTTTATGTGGATGATAATAAATAATAAATTATAAATAAGAACGCATGTCAATTGCATGTGTATGTTCATGTGCATGTGAATGATAATAAATAATAAATAATTATGGCTATAAAAGTGCGTGTGCCTGGTAATAAAAAATAAATAATTACCAAGTCCACATGAATGTGCATTTTCATGTGAATGACAATAAATAATAAATATTAAGACATGTGATAATAGAATAACGCACGTGCTTTTCCTATGCATGTGAATTAGAATAAATAATAATAACAAATGTGATAGTAGAACAATGCAAGTGCATTGAAGTTTCATGTGCATGATAATAAATAATATATAATAACGCACGTGCATGTGCATTAACATGTAATGATAATGATAATGACCATGCACTGGCATGATAATAAATAATAAATAACAATGCACGTGCTTGTTCATTTGTATTTGATGATATAAACAACAACAACAAGAATAATAATAATAATAATAATAGTAATATAATAACGCAAGTTCATTTCTTGTGCATGTGCATAGTAGTAAATAATAAATAAATAATAATAAATAAGAATGAACATGCATGTGCATGTGCATTTACATTTGATGATAATATTAATAATACTAATTGTAATAAAAATAATAATAATAGTGCATGCACGTGTATGGTAATAAATAATAAATAACAACGCACATGCATGTGCATTTTCATGTGATAATGATAATAATAATGATAATGATAATAATAATAATAATAATAATAATAAATCTGATTATAATAATAATAAAAATAAAAGAATAATACAAGTGCATTGCATATGCATGTACTTGGTAATAAATTATAAATAATAACGCAAGTGCATCAACATTTTCATATGATGATAGTAATAATAATGGCAGTAGTTATAGTAGTAGTAGTGGTGATAATAGTAGTAGTACTAATTCATATGATAATAGAATATTGCGTGTGCATTATGTGTGCATGTGTATGGAAACAAATAAAAACTCTCGTGCATTGCATTTTCATCTGATGATGATGATGATGATAATAATAATAATAATAATAATAACTCATGTGATAATAGAATAACAAACGTTAATTGAATATGTGTGTATGTGTATTTGGATGTGCATGTGCATGTGAATGACATGATAATATTAATAATAATAATAACAGTAATTATAAGTTATAGTTTTTTGAAAAAACAGCAGATAAGACAAAAATGCTAGAAATGGGGTCTCGAAAAACCTAACAAATCACATAGTCATTGATAAAGGAAATACTTATTTTTCTGGTTTCCATTTCCACTACATGAATAGTCAAAATCAATCTCATTGAACGAACTATGATAAAAATAGGTGATGGAGGCCGAACAGAAACATAGATCAGAAGTTATGACCATTTTAAGAAATATTTGATAGGGATCCGTACATAGAAATGGAGTTTTAGAGGCCTTCTAATGAGTTTTTGGGATTATAAGGTCTCAAACATGACCTGAACAATGTTCACGTCATCTTTATGTGTAGATCTCTTCATTACTTTTGATTTGATATGTGGTAGAGCTCAAACGGACATCCAGAGCAAAAGTTATGGCCGTTTGAAGATGAAATTTTTTTGGAGTGGTATTACTAATATATCTAATATTTCATTGATCTTATTATAGTTTCTACTAAAATTGGTCCTCAATCATCTAATGAGCTTCGATTTGACTGGTCACAACGCTAAAATGGACACCCGAATGAGAAGTTATTCCTATTTTAGTGAGTTGCGGGTTTCATAGGTTTTTAGGGGCCATGAGAGTTGCTAAATTCAAAACGACAAAAACTTCTGCTACCTGTGTTCATTTTGGCTCTACCACATATAAAATCGAAGATTGTGAAAATACACACACTCTTGTAACCACTAGAACCCTTTCTAACATTATTCATCCCCCAAAAACCCTAAAAAAAACATAACAAACCCTTACAAACCCTAAAAAATCATAACAAGCCCTAACAAACCCCATGAAGCACTAGGAAACCCCAATAAACACAAAAACCCAAAGAAACCCAAAAAAACACCTAAAAACCCATAAGAAACCCTAACAAAACCCTAAATACCCTAAGAAGACCCTAAGAAAATCTAAGAAACACTAACACACCCTTAAAAACCCTAACACACCCTTAAAACTTTAACACACCCTTAGACACCCTTAGAAACCACAGAACACCCTTAGAAACCCTAACCTACCCATAAAAAACCTAACCCACCCTTAGAAACCCTAACACACCCTTAGAAACCCTAGAAAACCCTTAGACACCCTAAATCACTCTAATAAGCACTAGTAAATCATAATAAACCCTACCAACCAATTATAAACCATAATAAACCCTAATAACCCCTAAAGCCCACTACTAAACCCTAATAAACACTAATAAATTGTAATAAACCCTAAAAACCCTCTTAGACCCCAATAAAAGCTACAAAATACCTAAAAACACAAATATACAACAAAAATGATATTAAACCATTCAAATGCTAATATTCAAAAAAATCCGTAACAAACCCGGCAAAACCTCACAAAACACTAAAAAACCCAAAAAACCCAAAAACCCAAAAAAACCCCAAAAAACCCTAAAAAACCCTTAAAAACCCTAAAAACCCTAAAAAATACTTAAACCTTAAAATACCCTAAAAACCCCTAAAAACACGAAAAAACGAAAAAACCCATAAATAACCTCAAAAAACACTAAGAACCCCTAAAAACGCTAAAAAACATAAAAAGCCTAAAAAATCCTAACAAAACCCTTACCAACCCTAGGAAACCCTTAAAAACACTAAAACCCCCTTGAAAACCCTAAAAACCTCAAAAGAAACCCAAATACACCATAAAGAACCCTAAAGAACCCTAAAAACCCCAAAAGAACCACTAAAGCCACTAACAACGCTATATAGACCCTAACAATTACTACAAAAACCAAAAAATGCTTCAAATCCCACAAATGCAACAAAAACCCAATAAACACTAAAATAACCCTAACAAAGCATTAAAAATCTAAACACACCCACAAAACCCAAAAAAAACTCATAAAACCCCCCAACAACTCAAACATACCGCAACAAACCCTAAAAACCCTAACAAACCCTAACAAAACATAAAAACCACTAAAAACCCCTAAGTACCACTAACAAACCCTAATAACCCCTAAACCCACTATTAAACCCTAAAACCCTTAATAAACACTAATAAATCGTAATAACCTGTAATAAACCCTAAAAACTCTATTAGACCATAATAAACACTACAAAGGCCCTAAAACCACAAATATATAATAAAAAACACTATTAAACCATAATAAACCCTAATAATCACTAAAAACCCAAACCAACCCAACAAAATGCTACAAAAACCTCCAAATAATAGCCTATAAAACTGTACAACCAACTAATAAACCCTAACAAATCATTATAAACCCTAATAAATTGTAATAAACCCGAATACACTTTACTAAACCCTAATAAAAAAATAAACCCTAATAAATCCTAAATAACCCAAATAAAGGTTGATAGACCCTAGAAATAGCTATTAATGCCTAGAAAAACCCAATAAAAACCTAATATACAATTGAAAATTCTAATAAACTGTAACAAATCTTAAAGAACATTAATAAACCCTAAAGAACCATATTAAGCTCAAAAAAACACTAAAAACCCTAAAGAGCCCAAATAAATGCTAAAACATATTATATAAACCCTAAAAACCACTAAAATACCAAAACAAACCCTAAAACACAAAAAAAACCCTAACAACACCTATCAATCCCAAAAAACAAATAAAACCATAAACCCACCAAAAAACCATTAAAAAGCCATCGGATACCATAAAAAACCAAAACACCTGTTAACAACCCTTAAAACCCTAAAAATCTACAAACCATAAACTACCATTAAAACCCTAAAAAGGCTTCAAATAGATACATAAACCCTTAAAAATGCAACATATACCCTTAAAAATGCAACAAAAACCCTAAAAATGCACCATAAACCCAAAAAATGCAACATAAACCCAAAAAATGCTACATAAACACTAAAAGCACTACATAAACCCTAGAACTATAAATCAATCCCTAAAAACACAACATAAACCCCAAAAATTCAACATAAACATTAAAAAATGCTACATAAATCCTAAAAACACAATATAAACACTAAAAACACTACATAAACCCTAAAAATGTTACATAAACCCTAAAAATGCAACATAAATGCAACATCACCCCTAAAAAAGCTACATTATCCCAGAAAACGCAACATAAACCCTAAAAAATGTAACATAAAACCTAAACCCTAAACATGATAAATAAGCCCTAAAAATGTTTCATAAACCCAAAAAATGATACATAAAACCTAAAACCGCTAACTAAACACTAAAAATTCTACATAAACACTAAAAATTCTACAAAAACTCTAACAACGCTACACAAACCCAAGAAAAGGCTACCAAAACCCTAAAGATGCTTGAAAACCCTAAAAAATATTAAACCCTAATATACCATAATATAACAAATTAAACCCTAATAAACTGCTAATAAACCCCTAAATAACCACTAAAGCCACTAACAATGCTACATAAACCCTAACAATTGCTACAAAAAACCAAAAAATGCTTCAAAACCCACAAAATGCATCAAAACTCAAAAAATGCTAAAATAACCCAAACAAAGCATAAAAAATCCAAACACACCCAGAAAACCCAAAAAAACGCATAAAACCCCAAACAACTCAAACAAAACGTAACATAGCCTAAAAACCCGAACAAAACCTAACAAACCCTAACAACCACTAATAACCCCTAAGAACCACTAATAAACCCTAATAACCCCTAAAATCCACTATTAAAAACTATAAACCCTAATAAACACTAATAAATTGTAATAACCTGTAATATACCCTAAAAACACTATTAGACCATAGTAAATGCTACAAAATCCCTAAAACTCCTAATATACAATAAAAACACAATTAAACCATAATGAACCCTAATAATCACTAAAAACCCTATCAAAATCCACAGAACGGTAGAAAACCCTCCAAAACCCTACTCAACCCTAACCAAGCATAATAGACACTAATAGACACTAATAAACCCCAAAAAATCCTGAAATTCCATAATAAACCATAAATAAATCCAAATAAACCGTAATCAACCCTAAAAAACCATAACACACCATAATAACCCCTAATAAAACCCTACAAAACCCTAATAACAAAAAATGCTTGTGTACATTAAAAAATCCCTAGAAACCCTGATAAACTCTAATATAACCTAACCAACCCTAAAAATGCTCACAAACGATAAAAAATGATCACAAATAATAAAAAAGCACTATATTTCTTAAAAAGACCAAAAAACACTAATATAACCTAATAAAGCAAAAAACACTAATATAACATAAAAATCCCTAGAAACCCTAATAAACCATAATAAACTCTAATATAACCAAAAAACAAAAAAATGCTCACAAACAAAAAGAATTGCTCACAAACAATAAAACACGCTATATTATCTAAAAAGATCTAACAAACACTAATATAACCTAATAAAACAGAAAAACTAATAAACCCCTAAAAACCCTAATAAACCCTGAAAATCCCTAATAAATCCTAATAAAAATGAATAAACCCTAATAAATCCCTAATAAAACCCTAAAAATTATTTCTCATCAATAATAAACCTAGACACACCATAAAAAAACCTAATAAAACCCAACTAAACCTCAATAAACAAAAAAAACGCAAACAAACCATTAAAAGCCCTAGAAACCCTAATAAACCATAATAAATTCAAATAAAATCTAACAAAACATTAAAAATGCTCACAAACACTAAAAACACGCTAATAAAACCTAAAAAGTCATTACAACTCCTCATATATATAAACAAAATCTAAAAAACACTCATATACCCTAATAAAAACACTAACAAACCCTAGTAAAACCTAAAAATCCCTAACATACCCTAATAAACTTTACCCAACCCTAATAAACCCTAATAAAACCTTAAAGATACCATCTCAACCCTAATAAAACGCTAAAAATACCTAATAAATCCTAACAAACCTTAACACACCATAATAAACCATAATAAACCCCACTAAACCCTAAAAAATGCAAATATACCATTAAAAATACCTAAAACCCCTAATAAATTCTAATGAAACCTATCAAAGCATAAAAGCGCTAATAAACCCAAATAAACACTATTAAACACTAAAAAACCCTAATATAGACTCTTAAAAAATAATATACCATAATGATCCATAATAAACCCTAATAAATCCTAATCATACCCAAATATACCATAATATACTATAATATACCCTAATAAACCCAAATCAATCCTAATAAAACCCTAAGAATACCTAATAAACCCTAATAAATCTTAACACACCCTAATAAACCCAAATAAAATCCTAATAACCCCCAACAAACCCTAAAAATGCTAATATACCATTAAAAACCCCTAAAACCCTAACAAACCAAAATAAATGTTAATAACACCAAAAAAACCTAAAAAAATGATAGTAAACCCAAAACATACCTCTAATAATAATAGTTGTAATAACGCACGTACATGTGAATATGCATGTGCATGGTTTAAATAATAAATCATAACACACGTGCATGTGCATATGCATGCGCATTTGCATCTGAATGATAATAAATAATAACGCATGTGAATTGCAGGTGTATGTGCATGTGCATGTGAGTGATAATAAATAATAAATAATTACGCACATCCACATGCATGTGCATGTGCATTGTAATAAACAATAAATATTAACAAAGTCCACATGAATGAACATTTTCATGTGAATGATAATAAATAATAAATAATAACACATGTGATAATAGAATAATGCAAGTGTATTGCGTATGCACGTGCATGAGAATAAATAATAATAACACATGTGATAATAGAATAACACAAGTGCATTGCATTTTGATGCACATGGTAATAAATAATATATAATAATGCACGTGTATGTGCATTTACATGTAATGATATTGATAATAACGCATGCCCGTGCATGGTAAAAAATAATAAATAACAACACACGTGCATGTGAATTTGTATTTGATAATACAAATAATAATAATAATAGAATAACACAAGCGCATTTCATGTGCATGTGCATAGTAGTAAATAATAAATAAATAATAGTAAACAAGAATGCACATGCATGTGCATGTGCGTTTACATTTGATAATAATATTAATAGTATTGATTGTAATAATAATAATAATAATAACGCATTCACGTGCAAGGTAATAAATAATAAATAACAACACACATGCATGGGTATTTTCATGTGACAATGATAATAATAATGACAATAATAATAATTATAATAATAACTGTGATAATAATAATAATAATAATAAAATAATAATACAAGGGCATCACATATGCACGTGCAAGTTAATAAATAATAAATAATAACGCACGTGCATCTGCATTTTCATGTGATGATAATAATAATAACAGTAGAAGTAGTAGAAGTAATAATAGTAGTAGCACCAATGCATGTGATAATAGAGTATTGCATGTGCATTACTTGTGCACATGCATGGTAATAATTAATAACGTGCGTGCATTGAATTTTGATGTAATGATGAGGACGATGATGATAATAATAATAATATTATTATTATTATTATTAAAAATAACAACGCGTGTGGTAATAGAATAACGTGTGTGCATTGCATGTGCACATGCATGGTAATAAAAAATAAATAATAATGAACATGCATCTGCATGAGATGAAAATTATAATAATAATAATAATAGTAATGATAACAACAACAACAACAACAACGCATGTGATGATAGAATAACGCATGTGCATTGCATGTGCAGTGCATGATAATAAATAATAACTCATAGCGCACGTGATGATAATAAAAACAATAATAGTAATTTTAATAATAACAGCGCTTGTGATAATAGAATAACGCACATGTATTTAATGTGCACGTGTATGGTAATAAATAATAACGCACGTGAATTTGCATTTGCATTTGATGATAATAACTATAATAACAATAATAGTAATAATAACAATAGCAATAAAAATGCATGTGATAATAGAATAATGTATGTGCATTGCGTGTGTGCGTGCATGGTAATAAATAATAACGAACGTGCATGTGCATTTTCATGTGATGATAATTATAATAACAATAGTAAAAATAATAATAACAAAAACAACAAAAACATATGCACGTGAATGGAAATAAATAACAAATAATAAATAATAAATAATAACGCACGTGCATCTGCATTTTCATGTGACAATAATAATAAGAATAATAATAGTAATAACAATAATTATAATTATAATAATGATAATGATAATAATGATAATGATAATAATGATAATAATAACGTGTGTGATAATAGAATAACACAAGATATAACAACCCCTAACAAAACCAAACAAACCCTAACAAAGCCTAACAAACCCTAACAACTACTAATAACCCCTAAGAACCACTAATAAACCCAAATAACACCTAAAACCAACTATTAAACCCTAATACCATAATAAACACTAATAAATCATAATAACCTGTAATAAACCCTAAAAACCTTATTAAACTCTAATAAATGCTACAAAATTCCTTAAATCCCTAGTATACAATAAAAACACTATTGAACCATAATAAATCCAATTAATAACTAAAAACCCTAACAACCCCGACAAAACACTACAAAACCCGCCAAATAATAGCCTACAAAACCATACAACCCCCTAATAAACCCTAAATACCCTAATAACCCCATAATAAATCGTAACAAACCCTAACAATCCCATATAAATCTTAACAAATCCTAACAATGCCAAATTAATTGTAACAAACTAAAACAAAACATAACAAACTAATAATAAACCGCAAAAAACCCTAACAAATCATAATAAACCCTAATAAATCGTAATTAACCCAAATACACGTTAATAAACCCTAATAAAAAATATAAACCCTAAAAACCCCTAATAAATCCTAAATAACCCCAAAAAGGTTGATAAACCCTAGAAAAAGCAATTAATGCCTACAAAAGCCCAATAAAAACCTAATATACAATAAAAAACGCTAATAAACCGTAAAAAATCCTAAAGAACACTAATAAACCATAAAGAACGATAATAAACTCTAAAGAACACTAAAAAAACCTAAAGAATCCAAAAAGCGCTAAAACACATTACATAAACCAAAAAAACAGCTACAATACCCAAACAAACCCTAATACCCGCTAAAAACCCTAACCACCCCTATCAATCCCAAAAAAACAAATAAATCCTTATAAAACCCAAAAAAATCATTGAAACCCCATCAAATACCATAAATACCATAATCACCCGTTAACAAACCATAAATCGTCTAAAAACCACTACAAACCAAAAACACATTAAAACCCTAAAAAAGGAAACAAATAGATACATAAACCCAAAAAACACTACATGAACCCCAAAAATGCAACATAAACCCTTTAAATGCAACATAAACCCAAAAAACACAACATAAATCCAAAAAAACGCTACACAAACCCAAAACACACTACATAAACCCTAGAACCGTAACATAAACCCTAAACAACGCATCATAAACATTAAAAAATACTACATAAAACCTAAAAACACAACGTAAACCCGAAAAACCCTACATGAACCGTAAAAACATTACATGTACCCTAAAAAATGCAACATAATTACTACAGCACCCCTAAAAATGCTACATAAACCCAGAAAACACAACATAAACCATAAAAATGCTACATAAATCCTAAACCCTAAACACGCTACATAATCCCTATAATCATTACATAAACCCTAAAAATGCTACAGAAAACCTAAAACCGCTAACTAAACCTTAAAAGTGCTACATAAACACTAAAAATGCTACATAAACTCAAACAACGCTACACAAACACTAAAAAATGCTACAAAAACCACAAAAATATTAAAACCTATTACACTATAATATAAAAAATTAAACCCTAATAAACCCCTAATAAACTTTAATAATCCCAAAAAACGCCTTATAATCCCTAAAACCCCTAAGAGACTCTACTCAATCATAATAAAACCCCAAAAATACCTAATAAACCATAATAAATGATAATAAAAACTAATAAACCCTAAAAACACGTTAATAAAACCTAAACAACCCTAACCAACACTAATAGACACAAATAAACACTAATATACCATAATAAACCCCAAACAAACCCTAAAAATCCCTAATAAACCAAAAATAAATCCAAATAAACCCAACTCGTCCCTAAAAACCCTTAACACACCATAATGACCACTAATAAAACCCTACAACCCTAATAATGAAAAAATGCTGATATACGTTAAAACATTCCTAGAAACCCTGATAAACTCTAATATAACCTAATAAACCCTAAAAATGCTTACAAACAATAATAAAATGATCACAAACAATAAAAACATGCTATATTACCTAAAAACACTAATATAACCTAATAAAGACAAAAAATGCTAATATACCTTAAAAATCGCTAGAGACCATAATAAACCATAATAAACTCTAATATAACCTAAGAAACCCTAAAAACACACACTAACTAAAACTAACGCTCACAAAGAATAAATAATGCTATATTATATAAAAAGACTTAAAAACACTAATATAACCTAATAAAACAAAAAAACTAATAAACCCCTAACAAACCCTAATAAACCATAAAAATCCTTAATAAACCCTATTAAAAACTAATAAACCCAAAAAAACCATAATAAAACCATAAAAATACCTTCTCAACCCTAATAAACCAGGACACACTGTAATAAAACCTAATAAAACCCAACTAAACACCAATAAACAAAAAAAATGCAAACAAGCCATTCAAAAGCCCTAAAAACCCTAATAAACCATAATAAATTCTAATAAAACCTAATAAACCATAAAAAATGATCAAAAACACTAAAAACACGCTAATAAAACCTAAAATGTCCTAACAACCCCTCATATATATTAACAAAAATTAAAAAACACTCATATACCCTAATAAAAACTCTAACAAAACCTAGTAAACCCTAAAAATCCCTAACAAACCCTAATAAACAATACTCAACCCTAATAAACCCTAATAAAACCCTAAATATACCTACTCAACCCTAATAAAACACTAAAAACATAATCAACCCTAAGAAACCCTAACACAATATAAAAAACCATAATAAACCCCACTAGACACTAAAAAACGCAAATATACCTTTAAAAATCTCTAAAACCCCTAATAAATGATAATAAAACCTAACAAAGCTTAAATGAACTAATATTACCTAATAAACACTACTAAACCCTAAAAAACCCTAATATTCCCTCTTGAAAATTAATAAACCATAATGAACGATAATAAACCCAAATAAATCCTAAACATATACATATATACCATAATATACCCTAATATACCCTAACAAACCCAACTCAATCCTAATAAAACCATAAAAATACATAATAAACCCTAATAAACCTTAACACACCATAATAAACTCTAATAAAATCCTAATAACCTCCACCAAACCCTAAAAAACGCTAATATACCATTGAAAACCCTAAAACCCTAATAAACCATAACAAATAATAATAACACCTAAAAATTCTAAAAAATGCTAGTAAACCCTAAAAATACCTCTAATAAAACTAATAGTAATAACGCACGTGCACTTGCATATGCATGTTCATGGTTTAAATAATAAATCATAACGCACATGCATGTGCATATGCTTGTGAATTTTCATGTGAATGATAATAAAATATAAACTATAAATAATAATGCATGTAAATTACATGTGTATGTGCATGTGCATGTGAATGACAATAAATAATAAATAATAATGCACATCCAAGTGCATGTGCATGTGCAAGTGCATGGTAATTAACAATAAAAAATAACCAAGTCCACATGAATGTGCATTTGACTGTGAATGATAATAAATAATAAATAATAACACATGTGATAATAGAATAATGCATGTGCATTGCGTGTGCACATGAATTAGAATAAATAATAATAACACATGTGATAATAGAATAACTCAAGTGCATTGCATTTTCATGTGCATGATATTAAATAATATATAATAATGCACGTGCATGTGCATTTACATGTAATGATAATGATAATGACACATGCATGTGCATGGTAATAAATAATAAATAACAACGCACGTGCATGTGCATTTGTATTTAATGATACCAACACAAATAATAATAATAATAATATCAATAACAACCACAACAACAACAACAATAACAAAAATAATAATAATAGAATAATGCAAGTGCATTTCATGTGCACATGCATAGAAGTAAACAATAAATAAATAATAAATAATAAGATCTCACATGCATGTGCATGTGCATTTACATTTTATGATAATACTAATAATACTAATTGTAATAATAATATTAATAATAACGCATGCACGTGCATGGTAATAAATAATAAATAAAAACACACATGCATGTGAATTTTCATGTGATAATGATAATAATGATGATGATGATGATGATGATGATAATACTAATAATAATAATAATAATAATTGTGATAATAATAATAATAATAATAATAAAAGAATAATACAAGTTTATTTCATATGCACATTCACGGTAATAAATAATAAATAATAACGCATGGGCATCTACATTTGCATGTGATGATAGTAATAATAACAGTAGTAGTAATAATAGTAGTCGTGGTGGTGATAATAGTAGTATTACTAGTGCATGTGATAATAGAATATTTCATGTGCATTACGTGCTCACTTTCATGGTAATAAATAATAGCGCCCATGCATTTCATTTGCATGTGATGATGATGATAATAATAATAATAATAATAACATTAATAATAACGACACATGTGATAAAGAATAACACACATGCATTGAATGTGTGTGTATGTGCATTCTCATGTGCATTTTCATGTGATGATAATAACAGTAACAATAACCACAACAATAACAACAACAACAACAACAACAACAACAACAACCACAATAATAATAATAACTATAATAATAACAATGCATGTGATAATAAAATAACGTGTGTACATTGCTTGTGCACATGCATTTTAATAAAAATATAATAATAACGCACATGCATGTGTATGTTCATGTGGATGAGATGATGATAATAATAATAATAATAATAACAAAAATAATAAGTTATAGTTGTTTGAAAAGACAGAATACCGGACAAAAATGCTAGATTTGGGGTCTTGAAAAACCTAACAAATCAGAGAGTCATTGAAAAAGGCATAACTTCTTCTTTGGGTGTCCATTTCTGCTCTGCTAATAGTCAAACTGAATCTCTTGGAATGAACTATGATAAAAAGAGCTATCGGAGGCCGAAAAGACACACAGATCGAAGTTATGACCATTTTAAGAAAAATTTGGTAGGGATCCGTACATGGAAATGGAGTTTTGGAGGCCTTAGGATGGGTTTCTGGGATTTTAGGTCTCAAATATGACTTGAACTATGTTCAAGACATCTTTCTACGTATATATCTTTGCTACTTTTTATTTGATAGGTGGTAGAGCTCAAACGGACAACCGAAGCAAATGTTATGGCCGTTTGAAGTTGGATTTTTTTTGTAGTTTTATAACTAATATATCTTATATGTATTTGATCTTCTCATAGTTTCCACTAAACATGGTCCACACTCATCTCACGACCTTCTATTTTACTAGTCACAACGCTCAATCGGACACCTGAAGGAGAAGTTATGCCTATTTTAGTGAGTTGTGAGTTTCTTAGGTTTTTAGGCACTCTGACAATTGCTCAATTTAAAACGACAATAACTTCTGCTATGTGTATTCATTTTGGCTCTACCACATATCAAATCGACGATTATGAAAAGATACACACTCTAGAAACCACTGGAATCCTTTCTAATATTCTTCAGCACCCCAAAGAACCCAAAATCCCTTTGGATGGTCAAAAGATTGGCTTCTGGTGTCCGTTTTGCAATAACTTCTTCTATGCGTGTCTGTTTTGCCTCTACCACATATAAAATAGAATCTTGTGACTAGACCTACACTCCTATGACCACTAAACCACCTTCTCACATCCCTAAAGTCCCAAAAAGGTACTCAAACCCTTCAAAAGGCCATAACTTCTACTCCAGGAGTCTGTTTTGCCTCTACCATATATCAATTTGAAGCATTCAACTAGATCTTCACATCTGTGACCAATAGAAACACCTTATCACATTTTTAAAGACCCAAATGGTCCTTAAGTCCTCTAAATGACCATAACTTCTGCTATGGGTGTCCGTTTCATCTCTACCACATATCCAATTGAAGCATACGACATGATCTACACACCATAATAAACCCCATTAAACCCTAAAAAACGAAAATATACCACTAAAGGAAGGACTACTTCTACCTGCGCGACACAGGTCAAGGAAGGACTACTTCTACCTGCCAATGCCATTGGCCACTAGGTCTTCTGGTGGTAACACTGAGCTTTTATTCTTGGAACGGATGAATCTACAAAGGAAATATTCTAAGGTTCTCAATCATTATGACAGCTTGGAATGGGAATCAGCTACAGTGGAAAAATCTTGCTACTAGGGGTGTGGAGATGGGTATGATTTTTATGACATGTAACTCTATCTTTTGAATTGTGCTGCTTGTCTCTGTCCTTTTCTTTTCTCTTAATAAACGGTCAGGGGGTTATCCCCTAGCTGAGCCTCTCTCGTAATAACAGTAGTAGTAGTAGTGATAGTAGTAGTAGTACCAATGCATGTGATAATAGAATATTTCATGTGCATTACATGTGCACATGCATGGTAATAAATAATCACATGCGTGCATTGTATTTTCAGGGATGCTGATGATGATGATAATAATAATAATAACAATAGTATTAATAATAATATTAATAATAACAACACATGTGATAATATAAAAAAGCATGTGCATTGAATGTGCGTGTTTATGTATTTCAATGTGAATTTGCATGTGATGATAATAACAACAACAACAACAACAACAACAACATCCACAATAATAATAATAACAATAAGAATAACAACATATGTGATAATAAAATAATGTGTGTGCATTTCATGTGCACGTTCATAGTAATAAAAAACAGTAATGCACATGCATGTGAATGTGCACGCGCATGAGATGATAATAATAACAATAATAATAATAGAAATAATAATAATAACAACAACACATGTGATAATAGAATAACGGAAGTGCATTGCATGTGTAGTGCATGATAATAAATAATAACTCCTAGCACACGTGATGATAATAATAATAATAGTAGTAATATTAAAAATAATAGCGCATGTGATAATAGAATAACACAAATGTATTGAATGTACGTGTGTATGGTAATAAATAATAACGCACGGGCATTTTCATTTGCATTTGATGATAATTATAATAATAAAATTAATATTAATAATAAAAATAACAATATAAATGAATGTGACAATAGAATAATGTAGATGCATTGCGTGTGCGTGTGCATGGTAATAAATTATAACGTACGTGCATGTGCATTTTCATGTGATGATAATAATGATAAAAATAATAGTAATAATAATTATAATAATAATAACAACAACAAAATATGTATGTGCATGTAAATAAATAATAAATAATAAATAATAAATAATAACAAATGTGCATCTGCATTAGCATGTAACGATAATAATAATAATAATAATAATAGTAGTAGTAATAACAATAATGATAATTATAATAATGATAATGATAACAACGATAATGATAATAATGATAATAATAATGTGTGTGATAATAGAATAACACACGTCCTAAGAAACCCAAAAAAACCTAACAAACCCCAACAACCACTAATAACCCCTAAAAACCACTAATAAACCCAAATAACACTTGAAACCCACTATTAAACCCTAAAACCCTAATAAACACTAATAAACCATAATAACCTGTAATAAACCCTAAAAACCCTATTATACTCTAATAAACACTACAATATCCCTAAAACCCCTAATATACAATAAAAAACACTATTGAACCATAATAAATCCTAATAATCACTAAAAAACAAACCTGAAAAAACATTATAAAACCGGCCAAATAATAGCATACAAAACCTTACAACCCACTAATAAACCCTAACAAACACCAATAACCCCATAATAAAACATAACAAGCCCTAACAACCCCAAATAAATCGCAAAAAATCCTAACAATGCCAAATAAATCATAACAAACTGAAACATACCATAACAAACCCCTAATAAACCGCAATAAACCATAAAAAATCATAATAAACCCTAATAAATCGTAATAAACCCAAATACATGTTAATAAACCCTAATAAATAAATTAAACCCTAAGAAACCCTAATAAATCCTAAATAACCCTAAAAAAGGATGATAACCCCTAAAAAAAGCTATTAATGCCTACAAAAGCCCAATAAAATCGTAATATACAATAAAAAATGCCAATTAACCATAACAAATCCTAAAGAACACTAATAAACCTTAAATAACCATAATAAACCCTAAATAACCATAATAAGCTCTAATGAACACTAAAAACCCTAAAGAACCCAAATAACGCTAAAACACATTACATAAACCCTAAAAACCGCTACAAGACCCAAACAAACCCAAAAACACTCTAAAAACCCTAAACACCCCTATCAATCCTGAAAAAAAAATAAACCCTTCAAATCCACCAAAAAACCATTGAAAACCCATTAAATACCATAAAACCCATAAACACCCATTAACAGCCCTTAAAAACCCTAAAAACCCACTACAAACCATAAATGACCATTAAAACCCAAAAAAGGCAACAAATAGATACATAAACCCAAAAAACGTGACATAAAACCCTAAAAATTCAACATAAACCCAGAAACGGAACATATACACAAAACAAGCAACATAAACCCAAAAAATGCTACATAAACCCAAAAATCACTACATAAACCCTAGAACTGTAACATAAACACTAAACAATGCAACATAAACATTAAAAAAACGCTACATAAAACCTAAAAACACAACATAAACCCTAAAAGCACTACATTAACCCTAAAAGTGATTCATAAACCCTAAAAGATGGAACATAAATGCTACATCACCATTAAAAACTCAACATAAACCCTAAAATATTTTACATAAAACCTAAACCCTAAACGAGCTACATAAATCCTAAAAACGTTACATAATCCCTAACAAATGTTATATAAAACCTAAAACAACTTACTAAAACCTAAAAGTGCTACATAAATACTAAAAATGCTACATGAACTCAAAAAACGCTACAGAAACACTAAAAAGGTGAAAAAAACCCAAAAGACACTTCAAAACCCTCAAAAATATTAAACAATAATATACCATAATATAAAAAATTAATCCATAATAAACCCCTAATAAACTTTTGTAATCCCTAAAAATGCCTTATAATCCATAAAAATACAAAGATACTCTACTCAACCCTAATAAAACCCCAAAAATACCTAATAAACCCTAATAAATGATAATAAAAACTAATAAACCCTAAAAACACGTTAAGAAAACCTAAACAACCCTAACAAACCCTAATAGACTCTAATAAACACTAATAAACCCCAATAAACACCAAACAAACCCTAAAAATCCCTAATAACCCATAAATAAATCCAAATAAACCCTACTCAATCCTAACAAACTACAACACACCATAATGACCCCTAATACAACACTACAAAACCCTAATAATGAAAAAAATGCTAGTATACCTTAAACAATTCCTAAAAACTGTGATAAACTCTAATATAACCTAATAAACCCTAAAAAACGCTCACAAATAATAATAAAAAGTATCACAGACAAGAAAAACAGGATATATAACCTAAAAAGACCTAAAACACTAAAATAACCTAATAAATACAAAATCGCTAATATACCATAAAAATACCTAGAAAGCATAATAAACCATAATAAACTCTAATATAACCCAAGAAACCCTAAAAACGGACACAAACAAAAACACAATGCACACAAACAATAAAAAACGTTATATTATCTGAAAATACTTAACAAACACTAATATAACCTAATAAAAAACTAATAAACCCCTAAGAAACCTTAATAAACCCTAAAAATATCTAATAAACCCTAATAAAATAATAATAAAACCCTAAAAATACCTTCTCAACCCTAATAAACCTTGACACATCATAATAAAACCTAATAAAACCCAACTAAACCCTAATAAAAAAATGAAAACAAACCATTAAAAATCCCTAGAAACCCTAATAAACCACAATAAATTCTAATAAAACATTATAAACCATAACAAATGCTCAAAAACATTAAAACATGCTAATGAAACCTAAAAAGTCCTAACAATACCTCATATATATTAACAAAAACTAAAAAACACTCATATACCCAAATAAAAACACTAACAAACACTAGTAAAACCTAAAAATCCCTAACAAATCCTAGTAAACACTACTCAACCCTAATAAACCCTAATAAAACCCTAATGATGCCTGCTCAACCCAAATAAAACCCTAAAAATGACAACTCATTCCTAATAAACCTTAACACACTATAATAAACCATAATTACCCCCACTAAACCCTAAAAAATGTAAATATACCATTAAAAGCCCTAAAACCCCTAATAAATTCTAATAAAACCTAACAAAGCTTTAAAGCACTAATAAACACTAATAAACACTACAAAACCCTAAAAACTCCTAATATACCCTTTTAAAAATTAATAAACCATAACGAACGATAATAAACCCTAATAAATCCTAAACATGCCCAAACATACCATTATATAAGATAATATACCCTAATAAACCCAACTCAATCCTAATAAAACCCTAAAATACCTAATAAACCCTAATAAAACATAACACACCACCATAAACATTAACACACCATAATAAACCCTAATAAAATCCTAATAACCGCCACCAAACCCTAAAAACACTAATATGCCATTAAAAACCCCTAAACCCCTAAAAAACCATAATAAATGTTAATAAAACCTAAAAATTCTAAAAATTGCTAGTAAACCCTAAAAGTACAGCTAATAATAATAGTTGTAATAACGCACATGCATGTGCATATGCATATTCATGTCTTTTATAATAAATAAAAACTCATGTGCATGTTCATATGCCTGCGCATTTGCATGTGAATGATAATAAATAATAAATTATAAATAATAATGCAAGTGAATTACATGTGTATGTGAATGTACATGTGAATGATAATAAATAATAAATAATAACGCACACCCAAGTGCATGTGCATGTGCAAGTGCATGTGCATGGTAATAAAAAATAAATAATAACCAAGTCCACATGAATGTGCATTTGCATGTGATTGATAATAAATAATAAATAATAACACATGTGATAATTGAATAATGCACATGCATTGCGTGTCCATGTGCTTGAGAATAAATAATAATAACACATGTGATAATATAATAATGCAAGTGCATTGCATTTGCATGTGCCGGATAAAAAATAATATATAAAATGCAGGTGCATGTGCATTTACATGTAATGATAATGATAATGATGCATGCACGTGCATGGTAATAAATAATAAATAACAATGCACGTGCATGTGCATTTGTATTTGATGATACAAACAATAATAATAATAATAATAATAGAATAACGGAAGCACATTTCATGTACACATGCATAGTGGTAAATAATAAATAAATAATAATAAATAAGAATGCACATGCATGTGCATGTGCATTTACATTTGATGATAATATTAATAATACTAATTGTAATAATAATAACAACGCACATGCATGTGCATGTGCATTTACATTTGATGATAATATTAATAATACTAATTGTAATAGTAATAATAACGCATGCACTTGCATGGTAATACATAATAAATAACAATGAAAATGCATTCTCATTTGCATGTGATAATGACAATAATAATGATAATAATAATAATAATAATAACAATAATAATAAAAATTTTTATAATAATAATAATAATAATAATATCATACAAGTGCATTGCATACGCACATGCATGGTAATAAATAATAAATAATAACTCATATGCATCTACATTTTCATGTATTGATAGTAATAATAATTACAGTAGTAATAATAGTTGTAGTAGTGGTGATAATAGTAGTAGTACCATTGCATGTGATAATAAAATATTCAATGTGCATTACGTGTGAACATGCATGGTAATAAATAATAATGCATGTGCATTGCATTTCCATGTGGTGGTGGTGGTGGTGGTGATGATGATGATGATGATGATGATGATGATAGTAATAACAATGCATGTGATAATAGAATAACACACATGCATTGAATGTGCGTGTATGTGCAATCACATCTGCATTTTCTTGTGATGATAATAACAAGGACAACAACAACAACAACCACAATAATAATAATAATAATAATAACAACACATGTGATAATAAAATAATGTGTGTGCATTGCATGTGCACGTGCATGGTAATAAAAAATATAATAATAACTCCCATTCATGTGCATGTACATGTGGATGAGATAATTATAACAATAATAACAATAATAATAATAATAAGTTATAGTTTGAAAAAAACAGCATATAGGAAAAAAAATGCTAGAAATGGGGTCTCAAAAAACCTAACAAATCACAGAGTCATTGAAAAAGGCATAAATTCTTTTTTGGGTGTCCATTTCCACTACATGAATAGTCAAAATGAATCTCATGGAATGAACTACGATAAAAACATGTGCTGGAGGCCGAACAGACACATAGATCAGAAGTTATGACCATTTTAAGAAAAATTTGACAGGGATCCGTACACAGAAATGGAGTTTTGGAGGCTTTCTGATGCGTTTATAGGACTATAGGGACTCAAATATAACTTGAACAATGTTAAAATCATATTTATGTGTAGATATCTTCACTACTTTCTATTTGATATGTTGTAGAGCTCAAACGGACATTGGGAGCGAAAGTTATGTCCGTTTGAAGATGGACTTTTTTTGGAGTGGTATAACTAATATATCTTATATTTCTTTGATCTTCTTATAGTTTCTACTAAAATTCGTCCTCACTCATCTAATGAACTTCTATTTGACTTGTTACAATTCTCAAACAGACACCAAAAGGAGAAGTTATTCCTATTTTAGTGAGTTACGGGTTTCATAGATTTTTAGGCGCTAGGAGAGTTGTGCAATTTAAAACGACAATAAATTCTGTTACATGTGTTCATTTTGACTCTACCACATATGAAATCGAATATTGTGAAAATATACACTCTGGTAACCACTGGAACCCTTTCTTACATTCTTCAGCCCCTAAAAAGACCCAAAATCCCTTTGGATGGTCAAAAGATTGGCTTCTGGTGTCCGTTTTGCAATAACTTCTTCTAATACACCCAAAAAAACCCAAAAAAACCCAAAAAACTCAAAAGAACCACTAAATCCACTAACAACGCTACATAAACCCAATTAATTGCTACAAAACCCCAAAAAAATGCATCAAAACCCACAAACTGCAACAAGACCCCAAAAAATGATAAATTAACCCTAACAAAGCAAAAAAAATCCAAACACACCCATAAAACCCAAAAAAATGCATAAAACCCCAAACAACTCAATCAAACCGTACCAAACCCTAAAAACCCTAACAAAACCTAAAAAACTCTAACAAACACTAATAACCCCTAAAAACCCCTAATAAACCCTAATAACCCATAAAACCGACTATTAAACCCAAAAAACCTGAATAAACACTAATAAATCGTAATAACCTGTAATACACCCTAAAAACTCTATTAGATCCTAATAAAGGCTAAAATAGCCCTAAAACCCATAATATACAATAAAAACACTATTAAACCATAATAAACCCTAATAGTCACTAAAAACTCTAACAAACCCGACAAAATGCTACAAAAACCTACAAATAATAGCCTACAAAACCCGAAAACCCACTAATAAGCACTAACAAACCCTAATAACCCCCAAATAGAACGTAAAAAACCCTAAAAACCCGAAATAAATCATAACAAATCCTAACAATGTCAAATAAATTGTAACAAACTAAATCAAACCATAAAAAAACACTAATAAACCCAAATAAACCCTAATAAATCATAATAATCCCTAATAAATCGTAATAAACCCAAATACACATTACTATACCAAAATAAATAAAATAAACCCTAATAACCCCTAATAAATCCTAAATAACCCTAAAAAGGTTGATAAAACCTAGAAAAAGTTATTAATGCCTACAAAAGCCCAATAAAACCCTAATATAAAATAAAAAAGGCTAATAAACTATAACAAATACTAAAGAACAATAATAAACCCTAAAGAAACCTAATAAACCCTAAAGAGACATATTAAACTATAAAGAACACTAAAAACCCTAAAGAATCCAAAAAACGCTAAAAATCATTGTATAAACCCCCAAAACTGCTATAATAACCAAAAAAACCCTAAAATACACTAAAAACCCTAACAACCCCTATCAATCCCAAAAAAAAATAAACCCATAACCCCCCCAACCATTAAAAGCCATTAGATACCATAAAAAGTCATAAACACCTGTTAACTACCCTTAAAACCCCATAAAAATACTACAAACCATAAAAAACCATTAAAAACTAAAAAAGGCTTCAAAAAGAAACATTAACCCTAAAAACGTTACATAAACCCTAAAAAATGCAACAAAAACCCTTAAAATGCAACACAAATGAAAAAAACGCAACATAAACCCAAATAATGCTACATAAACTATAAAAGAACTACATAAACCATAGAACTATAACAAAAAAAAACACAACATAATCCCAAAAAAATGCAACATAAACATTAAAAAACACTATATAAAATCTAAAAACACAATATAAACCCTAAAAACACTCCATGAATGTAACACCCCGAGATTTTATGAGATATATTATTTTTAATTTCTTTGATGTCTTATATTATACACTACACCAAGATTATCTTGTACTATACGCAACACCGTATTAGCTTGCAGTATATGCAACACTATTCTTGGCTCGTGTTACTCACAATTTCAAGGTCGTTTAGTGGAAATTATTTTACGCAAAATTAGGTATAGATTTTGTTTAATGTATAAATGATCTAAGTTTTGATTATGTTATACGCAACACCAAATGAAGATTTCACTACACGCAGCCCTGACATGCCTTGAATTACACGCAATCAAGACCTTCCTCGATAGCGTGTGTAGTACAAAATACCGAGTTTCACTAAACAAGATATTATTATAATATTATTATGTACTAGCTGTTATGAATAATAATAACCACTTTTTGAAATTTTATAAAATTTATCTTTTAAAATTGACTTCATTTTTGGATTCAGAATATTGAAATTATACTAGGGTGAATTTTTGTTATTTTTCTGAAAACTTTCAGTTTTTTATGAATAGTGAAAACACTAGGTTACTATTTAAAAACCGAATTTTTATTTAAATAATTATTTAATTTATTTAAATTTATTTTAGGTCAAAATTGATACATAATACCTATGTAAGTTCAATATAATTCATTGGAGTCATTTTATAATAATTTTAGATATATAAAAATTTTATTGAACTTTTCACCGTCTTTTACCCACCTCCTAGGAGAGTTTGAAAATTTACATAAAATTTAATTTTACCGCTTCTCTGAGTGGAATTTTGAAAATCTGAGAGACACAGTTAATAGAATGGTGTAAAATGTGGTTCAATAAGATACAAATATTTTTTGGTAAATAGTAACCTTTTACTTTTATTTACCACAGTTAAAAGTAAATAGTGTAATTAAGGTTAAAAATGATATTATTATTACCCTAACACATGTCCTAATTCTATTGGATAAGTTTAATTCGACCAAAAACAACCTTAGAAATAAAATATTATCACTTAGGTCCACTTGGATTAGATTAGGACATTTATTATTATTTTATTTAAAGAATAGTTAAAATAGTTAAAATCAATGTTTATTAACTAAATTTTTTTAATATAGGGTTATTCATAAGATAAATTCTACTATAAATATTAATTAGAAATATAAAAATATTTCCTACATAATGGTATTTTATTTATAATTTTTAGACGTTAAATAATTTAATTTATTTATTCCACAATGATGATGCAGTAATTACCTTTTTGATGAAATATTAACATAATTGATGTTATAAATACCAAAATAATTGTAATTTGAGAATTTTTATAAATTACAAAAAAAAATTAGGTTAATATGACATGTTTTTATTGATTCAATTAACTTTTTTTGAACTAATCATGCTTTTATGATTTTCACAAAAATAAATTACAAAATAGTGTCAAAATCGACATAAAATAGTTTTTAAAACAAATATTATATTATAAATTGTTATTATATTCCTAAAAATCTAAGGATCGGAAAAATGACTTAGATAAGGTTATATATATTAATAATGAACCACTTGGGTTTTGTTTGTCTTGTTATAGTAAGTTTATTAACCATGTAGTGTAAGAAAATAAGAAGACACGGTAAAAGTTAAATTATTTAACTTAGAGTTATATCTAAATGATAATGAAAAATAGTAACCTAAACTTGTCTAAAACCTATTGGTTGAGAGGATTTCTACCCATACCCACTATATATTATAAATAAATCAATTTGGATATATTATAAACCGAATATGATTTTATTATAAAATAATATTTTATGTTTTTCCTAAGGTGCCCCTCTCCTCCCTTATAAAAAAGGCACCTCCTCCCTCTTCTCTTTACACAATTTTGATCCTTAAATCTCGGCCAACCCCTGACCATTTACCTTATAAACTTCCCTATAAACATTCTAGAGGTTCTGGTCTCCTCAAAATACCAACTCTAGTGCCTTAAGAGGAAGCTTAAAAGGGGTGCGTCAAAGAAGAGGTAATCTCTTCTACTGATTCTTTCAAGTTTCTTTCTTCTTCAAATTTTTATTCTTTATTTGTTTCATCATAAATTAATAACATCATTATCACTAATATAATGATATGTTATTATAAATATGAAACAACCCTATTTCACCTTCTATCCATCCTACGAAAAATTAAATCACCGTGCGTGCGTAGGTACGGAATATCGTCTCCACGCTGTGGTGTAATCTGTTTTCCCCCACCACCTTACTTGGATGGGTATAATGGTGTAAAGAATAAATATATATAGTAATTATAACATCATAATTATTATGAGATATTATATCATCCACTACAATTCAACTCAATATTATGGGAATGATATCATTGCTTGTGCGTACGTACAGATTACCGTCTCCACGACGCGATGAGATTCATTCTCCATGTTAACCACTCAAGAATGATTATAAAGTATATATAATGAATAATAATGAAATATATTACATGATAAAGATAATTTATTTAGGTATATATATATATATAAATATAGGTCATCTACTTACTTCCATTCAAGTTAATAAGGAATAGAAAACAGCGTTCATGCATACGTACGGCCTACCGTCTCCATGAACGGTGTATTTCATTTCATTTATCTATCTATTATATATATATATACTGAATATATATGATATATAAATCATTATTTACAATCTATAAGTAATTAAATCATGATATAAGTAATAATAATATCAAGAACTACAAGTCCAAACACGTATGATAAATAAAATGATTTTACCCAAAACGCTGCTTTAACATGGAATTTACAAAAGAACGGGTAATATAAAGTCATAAGTGAACCATATATGATATCATAAAAATGAGTATGATTATATAATAAGTCAATGAAATTATTTAAATCATTATAAAGTAGGTTCGGATACATACGAAGCATATCATACCTAAGGTAAGGGATAATTATACCAATCTCGTTCTTAACCGAGATTGTTTATTCGTAAGTATTTACTAGGGTAAAGTTTATCATCCACGTCCATATGTTCTCAAAATGTTTTCATAAAATGTTTAATTTTCTTCCATGTATTTTTAAAGTCATTTTTACCCTTTTTTTACTTTTACCACATCGTATGGAAGGTATCTTTCTATTGTTTACGATACGAGGTACTTTTTGACATTTACGAAAAAAGTACGAGAAGAATGTTTTTCTTAACTTATACGGCATGAATGGATTTTTACGGTTTAATAACACCTTATGTTCATGAAGCTTACTCTTCAAGATTTCATGACTATTTTCAAAAAAATCATCTTCTTTCAAAATTTCATGGAATTTTGTGAAAAGAAAATGTTTTTGAATAATAAAGGAAATTTTTCTCAAGAATTTATTTCATGTGTTTTATCAAAAACATTTTCCATCTAAGATGAGATTATTTAATATGTGTATATTTCAAGTATAATGTATCTATGATTTACGTGGTTTCACTTCTCTTATGATGAAATGATATCCATTTGTTTTATATGGATTATGTTATGATGGGATGATGTTTATAAAACCGATTTTATTCATTGGGTTATGATGAATGGTTTATGTTTATGTTGTGGTACACGTAAGAATGATTTCATTATAATATGGGTGAGACCTATATCTCCCTCCAATTCATTGGGTAAAGATTTATATCTCATGAGATAGACATGGATGGAATGGTATGTTTATCCGGTTCAGTGTTACAGGACTGGAACAAGGAGTGAACTCAATTCCGAAAGAGACTTTGTCCACTAAGATGGTCTTGGCAGCAATGCCTCGGCTACTATGGAAATAATATCATGTGATTAATGGTTTTCCACAATTACATTATTTATTTGCATTCTATTTTATCATAATTGATGATACATTATGATCTATTACTTATGTACTACCATGTTTTATGTCTTTGCTCAAGATTTTGATGTTTAAATATTATGTTCATGTTTTGAAGTTCAAATGTATATGGTTTGTTTTATTTTCTCCATTCATACCCTTACTGATGTCCATCGTCTGCAACCAACACAACGTAGTGCGGGAGAAGCCCGTGCAGGGGTGAGTATACGATACTCAGTAGGGACCCCGAGACCCCCGAAGGACTCCCTGAATCCACAAAAGATAAACCACAAAGAAAAGATACAATCATGAAGTATCAACAAATACTACTTAAGTATATTCCCATACATATACCTAAGTCATCAAATCCAGTTCAACTCCATCTCACGAGCTCAAGTACAATCTAGTCCACTCAGGAAAGTAAAACATAATCCACATAGGAAAGTAAGACCCAATCCACACAGGAAAGCTTAATCCAATCCACACAGGATATCAAATCAATCACATCGAAGATAATTATTGAAAGTCAAGACTCTGCTCACCCAGGTATCCATTTACAAAGAGGGTGGAGATGATTAGATGTAGCCTCTGAATCATCTCCTCTGTCGAACCCAAGTAGGATCCAAGTTTAGTTTTCATCACTGCCGAACCCACGGAGGATCCAAGTATAGTATTCATCGTCATCGAACCCACGGAGGATCTCAGATTGGTAGTCAAACCCACAGAGGATCCCAGTACAATAGTCATCCTTGTCGAACCAACAGAGGATCCCAGTATGGTAGTCGTCCTCGTCGAAACCACGGAGGATCCTAGTACGGTAGTCATCCTCATCGAACCGAGGGAGGATCCCAATAAGGTAGTCATCCTCATTGAACCCATGAAGGATCTCAGTACGGTAGTCGTCCTCGTCGAACCCACGGAGGATCCCAGTATGGTAGTCCTCTTCGCCGCAGCCAGATCTAGGGTTTCCGCACACAACATGCTCATTTCCGAGAGGGTCTGCTCCATGAGCCAAGGGGTTCGATACATCAACTGACACTAATTCCAGATTTGATGTATCCCAAAGTTCTGTCTCATCAAAAGGATCTCAACGCAACAGACGGCGCATCAATCGGACGCCCGGTCTGAGAGTAATTTGCTTATTCGTCCCCGGGGGCCCGGTTGGTTTTTAAGTCAAAACCAACCCAACCGTACTCCAACTGCATCCAAACCATGAGATGTGTAATCCAAAAGGACCGTCTCACTCATAGGAATCCAACAAATTCAATGGCATGTCAATCGAACGTCCGGAGCTCAAGTTATAAGCATTTTCGCTCTGAGGGCCCAGTCGGATTTGTGTTCGATCCAACCTGGTTGTACCCAAAGTTCTCCGAAACATTGATTGTTATATACCAAAACGACTGTCTCGATCCAAGGATCTCATCGCAACTGATGGCGTGTTTATAGGAGGTCCTTAGCCCAAGTTACGAGCATTTGAACGAATCTGTCCGTTTTTAAGGGGTTTTGGGCCCGGACCGACCCGGCCCGAGACCCCCTGGGTCGACCAGACCCGGGTCAGGGACCGGACCAAAAGGGCACGGCCGGTCCGGGCCAGCACGGGCGCCGCGCGCCACGTGAGCGCAGAAGGGGGGAAACCACCACCCCCTTCGAACCAAACGGCAGACCCCATGGGGTCTGCCCTGCTGCGCTGACCGGGGTTCAACCCCCGGTTTTTCCGGATCTGGCCAGCCGTAACGGCCAGCCAGTTGTGCCGCGTGAGACCTCGCGGTCCCGCCCTCCATGCGCAGGTGGCCGACGGTTCTAGACGCCCTTCTGGTCTTCCGCTGTGGCCAAAAGGCCGCGACTCTTGGTGCTCCGGCGGCCGGGGAGTCCGGCCGCCCCTGTTGGTGACCGACGCGGCCTTAGGCCACAACCCTTGTTCGTCTGGCGCGGCGCGATGGTGCCGCGCCCCTCTACCGTGGCCCGCTCCATCCCCGGTTCCGTCGTTCCCTCGCCGTGCGATGGCACCACATTTCCTTCGTTCCAAACCACATAACATTCAACAACAAAAAGTGGAGGAGGTTCAGTCGTGTTCGTGCAGTCCGACCTCTTCCCATTATCATGATAACATGCGGCTTAATTTTTAATGTTGAACGCCAAAATAAACACGGACTTCAATTCAAACCCCTACCTCGAAGATGTCGTTGAATGAGGATCATCGTAGGAAATTGACATCGCGGAAGAAATCGTCGCGGAACGAGGCTCTGTAAATGTCGCTGGTGCTTGTCCGATGAAGGATACGACATCCCCCTTTCTTTGTCTCGGGAATAGGATCGAAGGTGGGTGCTTCATCGTTCTCCGGAAAAGGCATCACTCACTGGCTGTGGAAAGGAGAGGAGATGGCATGACGATCTCCCCTTGCGGTGACAGATTTCTTAATCGTAGACTCGGCGTTCTTCGCGAAGGAGATGAAGTTCTTCAACCTTAGAGTATTTTCTTCCCAAAAACTCAACACAAAACCTCTCACCTGAATAAAATAAGGAATGATTATTTTATTAACACATGTCATACATTTTAAAAACATCAAAATTCAAACTCAAAATTAAATTAATTGAATGGAATTAAACAATCAATTTATTTCTGAGAGTTGACATGTCATAAAGAAGGGGAGGTGGGTGTGTTACACATTTATGGGGGGTTGCCAAAATAAAGAGGGAGTTTAGGGAATTTGAAGAGGTGGGGCTCGTGTGGGACCCACCTCACTAATATCCTACCAAGATTTAATATTTTAGTGGGTCCCACACAACTCCCTCACATGGGTGGTTAGCTCCACCAAACTTCCATCCTTAAGATTTAACCACTTAAAAAGAAATAAAATAAAAAGTGTTCCACAATTTTTATTTTACTCTTCAATTAATCCTTTTTTTGGAAACCCTGCCCGAGAAAACGCAACTCCAGATAGGGTATTCTTAAGAAAATATCGGTGTTGCGGTTTCAACGGTGACCTCAGATTTCGATTCCGAGCACTGGTTCAAAAGTTAGAAAAACCTGCTCGCTCGTTCACTGAACGTACCCGAGCTAAACTTCGGAAATTGATTCTGGGCACACCGGGCCTCGGAATCAGGTGCCGTCAGAATCCACATACTCGAAAAATTCCAAAGAAATTAAGAATAAATTTTCCTTGAAATTTCCGTGTCTTTACAGTAATAATAAAAATAACAATAAAAATGCATGTGATAATAGAATAATGTAGATGCATTGCGTGTGCGCGTGCATGGTAATAAATAATAACGGACGTGCATGTGCATTTTCATGTGATGATAATAATGATAATAATAATAGTAATAATAATAATAATAACAACAACAACAACAACATATGCACGTTCATGGAAATCAATAATATATAATAAATAATAAATAATAACAAATGTGCATCTGCATTAGCATGTGACGATAATAATAATAATAATAATAATAATAGAAATAAAAATAATGATAATTATAATAATGATAATGATAAAAATGATAATGATAATAATGATAATAATAACGTGTTTGATAATAGAATAACACACGTCCTAACAAACCCTAACAAAACCTAACAAACCCTAACAACCACTAATAACCCCTAAGAACCACTAATAAACCCAAATAACACCCGAAACCCACTATTAAACCCTAAAAACCTAATAAACACTAATAAACCATAATAACCTGTAATAAACCCTAAAAACCTATTATACTCTAATAAACACTACAAAATCCCTAAAACCCCTAATATACAATAAAAAACACTATTGAACAATAATAAATCCTAATAATCACTAAAAACCCTAACAAACCTGACAAAACACTATAAAACCGGCCAAATAATAGCATACAAAACCCTACAACCCACTAATATACCCTAAAAAACCCCAATAACCCCATAATTAAACCTAACAAACCCTAAAAACCCCAAATAAATTGTAACAAATCCTTACAATGCCAAATAAATCGTAACAAACTGAAACAAACCATAACAAACCCCTAATAAACCGCAATAAACCCTAACAGATCATAAAAAACCCTAATAAATTGTAATAAACCCAAATACATGTTAATAAACCCTAATAAATAAAATAAACCATAAGAAACCCTAAGAAATCCTAAATAACCCCAAAAGGTTGATAAACCCTAAAAAAATATTAATGCCTACAAAAGCCCAATATAACCATAATATACAATAAAAAATTCCAATAAACCGTAACAAATCCTAAAGAATACTAATAAACCCTCAAGAACCCTAATAAACCCTAAAGAACCACAATAAACTCTAAAAAACACTAAAAACCCCAAAGAACCCAAATAACGCTAAAACAGATTACATAAACCCTCAAAACCGCTAAAATACCCAAACAAACCCAAAAACACACTAAAAACCCTAAACACCCCTATCAATCCCGAAAAAACAAATAAACCATTAAAACCCCACAAAAAACCAATTAAAACCCATCAAATACCATATAAACAATAAACACCCATTAACAACCCTTAAAAACCCTAAAAACCACTAAAAACCATAAACAACCATTAAAACCATAAAAAAGGAAACAAATAGATACATAAACCCAAAAAACATTACAAAAACCCTAAAAATGCATCATAAACCAAAAAACATAACATAAACCCAAAAAATGCAACATAAACCCAAAAAACGCTACATAAACCCAAAAATCACTACGCAAACCCCAGAACCGTGACATAAACCCAAAACAACACAACATAAACATTAAAAAACGATACCTAAAACCTAAAAACACAACATAAACCCTAAAAACACTACATGTACCATAAAAATGTTTCATAAACCCTAAAAAATGAAACATAAATGCTACATCACCCCTAAATGCTACATAAACCCAGAAAAGGAAACATATACCCTAACAAATTATACATAAAACCTAAACCATAAATGCGCTACATAAACCCTTAAAACGTTACATAAACCCTAACAAATTCTACATAAAACCTAAAACAACTTACTAAACCTTAAAATTGCTACATGAACACTAAAAATTATACATAAACTCAAACAACGCTACAGAAACACAAAAAAAGGCTACAAAATCCCCTAAGACGCTTCAAAAACCTCAAAAATAGTAAACCCTAATATACAATAATATAAAAAATTAATCCCTAATAAACCCCTGATAAACTCTAATAATACCTAAAAATGCCTTATAATCCCTAAAAATCCCAAGAGACTCTACTCAGCCCTAATAAAACCCCAAACTACCTAATAAACCCTACTAAATGATAATAAAAACTAATAAACCCTAAAAACATGTTAAGAAAACCTAAACAACCCTAACAAACCCTAACAGACTCTAATAAACACAAATAAACCCTTATAAACCCCAAACAAACACTAAAAAACCCTAATAACCCATAAATAAATCCAAATAAATCCTAATCAACCCTAACAAACATTAACACACCATAATGACCCCTAATAAAACTCTACAAAAACCTAATAACGAAAACAAAGCCTAGTATACCTTAAAAAATCCCTAGAAACCCTGATAAACTCTAATATAAACTAATAAACCCAAAAAACGCTCACAAATAATAAAAAAATTATCACAAACAAGAAAAACATGCTATATAACCTAAAAATACCTAAAAACACTAATATAACCTAATAAAGACAAAAAACACTAATATACCATAAAAATCCCTAGAAAGCATAAAAAATCCATAATAAACTCTAATATAACCAAATAAACTCTAAAAACGCTCCCAAACAAAAACAAAACTCACACAAACAATAAAAAACACTATATTATCTAAAAAGACTTAACAAACACTAATATAACCTAATAAAAAAACTAATAAACCCCTAACAAACCTTAATAATCACTAAAAATCCTGAATAAACCCGAATAAAACCATAATAAAACCCTAAAAAGACATTCTCAACCCTAATAAACCTAGACACACCATAATAAAACCTAATAAAACCATGATAAACCCCAATAAAAAAACTCAAACAAATCATTAAAAAGCCCTAGAAACCCTAATAAACCTTAATAAATTCTAATAATACATTATAAACCATAAAAAATGCTCACAAACACTACAAACATGCTAATGAAACCTAAAATGTTCTAACAAGGCCTCATATATATTAAATAAAACTAAAAAACACTCAAATACCCTAATAAAAACACTAACAAACACTAGTAGTCCCTAAAAATCCCTAAATACCCCTAGTAAACACTACTCAACCCTAATATACCCTAATAAACCCTAAAGATACCTAATCAACCCAAATAAAACCCTAAAAATACCTACTCAACCCAAATAAACCTTAACACACTATAATAAACCATAATAAACCCCACTAAACCCTAGAAACACAAATATACCATTAAAAAGTCCTAAAACCCCTAATAAATGCTAATAAAACCTATCTAAGATTTAAAGCACAAATAAACCCTAATAAATACTACTAAACCCAAAAAACCCCTAATATACCCTCTTAAAAATTAATAAACCATAACGAATGATAATAAACCCTAATAAATCCTAAACATACCCAAATATACCATAATATACCATAATATACCCTAATAAACCCAACTGAATCCCAAAAAAACCCTAAAAATACCTAATAAATCCTAATAAACCTTAACACACCATAATAAACCCTAATAATACCTAATAACCCCCACCAAACCCTAAAAATATAATATACCATTAAAAAACCCTAAATCCCTAACAAACCATAATAAATGTTAATAACACCTAAAATTTCTAAAAATGCTAGTCAACCCTAAAAATACCTCTAATAATAATAGTAGTAATAATGCACATGCATGTGCATATGCATGTGCATGGTTTAAATAATAAATCATAACGCACATGCATGTGCATATGCCTGCGCATTTGCATGTGAATGATAATAAATAATAAACAATAAATAATAATTCATGTGAATTACATGTGTATGTGCATGTACATGTCAATGATTATAAATAATAAATAATAACGCACATCCATGTGCATGTGCATGGTAATAAAAAATAAATAATAACGAAGCCCACATGAATGTGCATTTTCATGTGATTGATAATAAATAAAAAATAATAACACATGTGATAATAGAATAATTCACGTGCATTGCGTGTGCACGTGCATGAGAATAAATAATAATATCACATGTGATAATAGAATAACACAAGTGCATTTCATTTTCAGGTGCATGATAATAAATAATATATAATAATGCAAGTGCATGTGCATTTACATGTAATGATAATGATAATGATGCATGAACATGCATGGTAATAAATAATAAATAACAATGCACGTGAATGTGCATTTGTATTTGATGATACAAACAACAACAACAACAACAACAACAATAATAATAATAATAATAATAATAATAATAGAATAACGCAAGTGCATTTCATGTACACGTCCATAGTGGTAAATAATAAATAAATAATAATAAATAAGAATGCAGATGCATGTGCATGTGAATTTACATTTGATGATAATATTAATAATACTAATTATAATAATAATAATAATAATGCATGCACGTGCATGGTAATAAATAATAAATAACAACGCAAATGCATGTGCATTTGCCTGTGATAATGATAATAATAATGATAATGATAATAATAAAATAACAATAATAATAATAATTATGACAATACTAATAATAATAATATCATACAAGTGTATTGCCTATGCACGTGCATGGTAATAAATAATAAATAATAACGCATATGAATCTACATTTGCATGTGATGATAGTAATAATAACAGCAGTTGTAATAATAGTAGTAGTAGTGGTGATAATAGTAGTAGTACCAATACATGTGATAATAAAATATTGCATGTGCATTACGAGTGCACGTGCATGGTAATAAATAATAACGCTCGTGCATTGCATTTCCATGTGATGATGATGATGATGATGATGATAATAATAATAACAATTCATGTGATAATAGAATAACTCATGTGCATTGAATGTGCGTGTTTGTGCAATCAAATGTGCATTTTATTGTGATGATAATAACAAGAACAAGAACAACAACAACCACAATAATAATAATAACAGTAATAATAACAACACATGTGATAATAAAATAATGTGTGTGCATTGCATGTGCACGAGCATGGTAATAAAAATATAATAATAACGCATGTTCATGCGCATGTGCATGTGGATGATATGATTATAATAATAATAACAATAACCGTAATAGTAAGTTATAGTTGTTTGAAAAAACAGAAGATAGGGAAAAAATGCCTGAAATGGGGTCTCGAAAAACCTAACAAATCAAAGTGTCATTGATAAAGGCATAAATTCTTTATTGGGTGTCCATTTCCACTACATGAATAGTCAAAATTAACCTCATTGAATGGACTATGATAAAAATAGGTGTCGGAGGCCGAACAGACATATATATACCAAGTTATGATCATTTTAAGAAAAATTTGACAGGGATCCGTACATGGAAATGGAGTTTCGGAGGCCTTCTGATGCGTTTTTGGGATTATAGGGTCTCAAACATGACTTGAACTATGTTCAGGTCATCTTTCTGTGTAAATCTCTTCACTACTTTTGATTTGATATGTGGTAGAGATCAAACAGACACCCGGAGCGAAAGTTATGGCCGTTTGAAGATGGACTTTTTTTCGGAGTGGTATAACTAATATATCTTATATTTATTTGATCTTATTATAGTTTCTACTAAAATTGGTACTCACTCATATAATGAGCTTCGATTTGACTGGTCACAATTCTTCAAACAGACACCCAAAGGATAATTTATTCCTATTTTAGTGAGTTGCGGGTTTCATAGGTTTTTAGGTGCTAGGAGAGTTGCACAATTTAAAACAACAATAACTTCTGCTACATGTGTTCATTTTGGCTCTACCACATATCAAATCGAAGAATGTGAAAATATACACACTCTGGTAACCACTGGAACCTTTTAATACATTCTTCAACCCCCAAAAAGTCCCAAAATCCCTTTGGATGGTCAAAAGATTGGTTCCTTGTATCCGTTTTGCAATAACTTCTTCTATGGGTGTCCGTTTTTTCTCTACCACATATCAAATCGAAGCTTGCGACTAGACCTATACTCCTATAACCACTGAATCACCTTCTCACATCCTTGAAGGCCCAAAAAGGTACTTAAACCCTCTAAAAGACCATAACTTCTACTCCAGGATTCTGTTTTTCCTCTACCATATATCAAATCGATTCGTTCCACTAGATCTACACATCTGTGACCAATAGAAACACCTTATCACATTATTAAAGCCCCAAAAGGTCATTAAGTCCTCCAAATGACCATAACTTCTACTCTGGGTGTCCTTTTCACCTCTACCACATATCAAATTGAAGCTTACGACTAGCTCTACACATTTGTGACAACCATGAACAACTAAATAACCCTAAAAGACTATGAATAACCACGTAAACACAAAAAACCATTAAAACCCATTCAAAACCCTAACAAACTCCAACTCACCCTAGAAAACACTAACAAACCCTAAAAAACCCTAAAAAACCCAAAAACCCTAAAAAACATAACAAACACTAACAAACCCTAAAAAAAACTAACAAGCCCTAACAAACCCCAAGAAGCCCTAAGAAACCCCAATAAACCCAAAAACCCCAAAGAAACCCTAAAAATCCCTAAGAAGCCATAATAAACCCTAAAAAAACCCTAAGAAAACATAAGAAACACTAACACACCCTTAGAAACCCTAACACACCCTTAAAACCCTAACACACCCTTAGAAACACTAGCACACCCTTAGAAACCCCAACACACCCATAAGAACCCCAAACACAACCTTAGAAACCCTTAGAAACCATAGAACTCCCTTAGAAACCCTAACACACCCATAAAAAACCTAACCCACCCTTAGAGACCCTAACACGCCCTTAGAAACCCAAAAATTCCCTTAGACACCCTAAATCACTCTAATAATCACTAAAAATCATAATAAACCCTACCAACCAATAATAAACCATAATTAACCTTAATAAACCCTAATAACCACTAATAAACCCTAATAAACACTAATAAATTGTAATAAACCCTAAAAACCCTATTAGACCCCAATAAAAGCTAAAAAATACCAAAAAACCAAAATATACAACAAAAATGCTATTAAACCATTCAAAATGCTAATATTCACAAAAAAAACCCTAACAAACCCAGAAAAAACTGACAAAACCCTAAAAACCACAAAAAACCCATAAGACCCTAAAAAACCCTAAAATCCCTAAAAACACGAAAAAACCCAAAAAAACCCAAAAAGAACCTAAAAACCCATAAAAACCCTCAAAAAATCCTCAGAACCCCTAAAAACGCTAAAACCCCTAAATGCCTAAAAGTGCCTAACAAAACCCTAACCAACCCTATGAAACCCATAAAAACTCTAAAAACCCCCTAGAAAACCATAAAAACCTCAAAATAAACCCTAATACACCATAAAAACCCCAAAGAACCCTAAAGGACCCTAAAGAACCACTAAAGCCACTAACAATGCTACATAGACCCTATCAATTGATATAAAAAACCGAAAATTCTTCAAATCCCACAAACAAGACAAAAACCAAATAAATGCTAAAATAACCCAAAAAAAGCATTAAAAATCAAAACACACCCATTAAACCCAAAAAAACACATAAAACCCCAAACAACACAAACAAATCGTAACAAACCCGAATAACCCTAACAAAACCTAACAAACTCTAACAACAACTAATAACCCCTAAGAACCACTAATAAACCCTAATAACCCCTAAACCCACTATTAAACCCAAAAAACCCTAATAAACACTAATAAATTGTAATAACCTATAATAAACCCTAACAAACTCTATTAGACCCTAATAAATGATACAAAAGCCCGAAAACCCCTAATATACAGTAAAAACACTATTAAACAATAATAAACCCTAATAATCATTATAAACCCTAAAAACCCAGAAAAACGCTACAAAAACCTCCAAATAATAGCCTACAAAACCGTACAACCCACTAATAATCCCTAACTAACACTAATAACCCCAAAATAAATCGTAATAAACCCTAACAACACCAAATTAATCGTAACAAATCCTTACAATGCCAAATAAATTGTAACAAACTGAAACAATCCATCACAAACCCCTAATAAACCACAATAGACCCTAACAAATCATTATAAACCCTAATAAATCGTAATAAACTCAAATACACGTTACTAAACACTAATAAATAAAATAAACCCTAATAAACCCTAATAAACCCTAATAAATCCTAAATAACCCTAAAAAAGGCTGATACACCCCAGAAAAAGCTATTAATGCCTACAAATGCCCAATAAAACCCTAATATACAATAAAAAATGCTAATAAACTGTAACAAATCCTAAAGAACACTAATAAACCCAAAAGAACCATATTAAACTCGAAAGAACTCTAAAACCATAGAGAACCCAAAAAATGCTAAAACATATTATATAAACCCTAAAAACTGCTACAATACCCAAAAAAACCCTAAAACACACTAAAAACCCTAACAACCCCTATCAATCCCAAAAAACAAATAAAACCAGTAACCCCCCCCCCAAAAAAAAACCATTAAAAAGCCATCAGATACCATAAAAAACCATAAACACCCGTTCACAACCCTTAAAACCCTAAAAAAACTAAAAATCATAAACAACCATTAAACCCCTAAAAAGGCTTCCAATAGATACATAAACCCTAAAAGGGTTACATAAACCCTTAAAAATGCAACAAAAACCCTAAAAATGCAACATAAACCTAAAAACACATTATAATCCAAAAAAATGCCACATAAACCCTAAAAGCACTACATAAACCCTAGAACTGTAACATAAACCCTAAAAAACACAACTTAATCCCTAAAAAACGCAACATAAACATTAAAAAATGCTACATAAAACCTAAAAACACAATATCAACCCTAAAAACACCACATGAACCCAAAAACGGTACATAAACCCAAAAAATGCAACATAAACGCTACATCACCCCTAAAAATGCTACAAAAAACCTAAACCCTAAACATGATAAATAAACCCTAAAATGTTACATAAACACAAAAAATGATACATAAAACCTAAAACTAATAACTAAACCCTAAAAATGCTATATAAACACTAAAAATGCTACATAAACTCTAACAACTCTACAGAAACCCGAAAAATGATACAAAAACCATAAAGACGCTTCAAAACCCTCAAAAATATTTAACCCTAATAAACCCCTAATAAACCCCTAATGAACCACTAAAGCCACTAACAATGCTACATAAACCCTAACAATTGCTACAAAAACCCGAAAAATGCCTCAAAACCCACAAAACGCAACAAAACACCAAAAAATGCTAAAATAACCCTAACAAAGCATAAAGAATTCAAACACACCAATAAATCCCAAAAAAACGCATAAAACCCCAAACAACTCAAACAAACCTTAACAAAGCCTAAAACCCCAAACAAAACCTAACAAACCCTAACAACCACTAATAACTTCTAAGAACCACTAATAAACCCTAATAACCCCTAAAACCCACTATTAAAAACTAAAAACCCTAATAAACACTAATAAATCGTAATAACCTGTAATATACCCTAAAAACTTTATTAGACCATTATAAATGCTACAAAAGCCCTAAAACCCCTAATATACAATAAAAACACTATTAAACCATAATAAACCATAATAATCACTAAAAACCTAAACAAACCCGACAAAACGCTAGAAAACCCTCCAAATAATAGCCTACAAAACCCTACAACCCACAAATAAACCCTAATAAACCCTGATAACTCCAATTTAAATCGTAACAAACCCTAACAACCCCAAATAAATTGTAACAAATCCTAACAATGCCAAATAAATCACAACAAACTGAAACAAACCATAACAAACCCCAAATAAACCGCAATAAACACTAACAAATCATAATAAACCCTAATGAATTGTAATAAACCCAAATACACATTACTAAAACCTAATAAATAAATTAAAGCCCTATTAGACCCTAATAAATTCTAAATAACCCTGAAAATGTTGATAAACCCTAGAAAATGCTATTAATGCCTACAAAAGCCCTATAAAACCCTAATATATAATAAAAAAATGCTAATAAACAGTAAAAAATCCTAAAGAACACTAATAAACCCAAAAGAACCCTAATAAACCCTAAAGAATCATATTAAACTCTAAAGAACACTAAAAAACCTAAAGAACCCAAAAAATGCCAAAACACATTATATAAACCCTAAAAACTGCTACAATACCCAAAAAAACCCATAAAACACACTAAAAATCCCTAAAACCCCTATCAATCCCAGAAAAACAAATAAACCCATAAAAACCCCAAAAAACCAATAAAAGGCCATCAGTTACCATAAAAAACCATAAACACCCGTTAACAATCCTTAAAAATCCTAAAAAATGCTACAAACCATAAACAACCATTTAAACCCTAAAATGGTTTCAAATAGATACATAAACACTAAAAACGTTACATAAACCCTAAAAATGCCACAAAACCCTAAAAACGCAACATAAACCAAAAAAATTCCTCATAAACCCAAAAAAATATATATAAACCCTAGAACTGTAACATAAACCATAAAAACACAACATAAACCCTAAAAAATGAAACCAAAACATTAACAATGCTACATAAAACATAAAAACGCAATTTAAACCTTAAAACACTTCATGAACCCTAAAAACATTACATAAACCCTAAAAAATGCAACATAAACGCAACATCACCCCTAAAACGCTACATAAACCCAGAAAATGAAACATAAACCCTAAAAATATATACATAAAACTGAAACCCTAAACACGCTACATAAACTGTGAAAACATTACATAAACACTAAAAATGATACATAAAATCTAAAACCACTAACTAAACCCTAAAAACACTACATAAACACAAAAATTACTACATAAACTCATAAAACACTACACAAACCCTAAAAAATGCTACTAAAACCCTAAAGACGCTTTAAAATCCTCAAAATTATTAGACCCTAATACACCATAATGATAAAAATGAAACCCTAATAAACTCTAATAATTCCTAAAAACACCTTATAATCCCTAAAATCCTAAGAAACTCTACTCAACCCTAATAAATCCCCAAAAATACCTAATAAACCCTAATAAATGATATTACAACCTAATATACCCTAAAAACACGTTTAGAAAACCTAAACAACCCTAACCAACCATAATAAACACTAATATACACTAATAAACCCTAATAAATAACAAACAAACCCTAAAAAGCCCTAATAAACCATAAATAAATCCAAATAAACCCTACTCAACCCTAAAAAAACTTAACACGCCATAATAACCCCTAATAAAACCCTACAAAACCCTAATAAATAAATAAAATGCTAGTATACCATAAAAAATACTTAGAAACCCTGATAAACTCTAATATAACCTAATAAACACTAAAAACGCTCACAAACAATAAAAACGATCACAAAAAATAAAAAATCTCTATATTTACTTAAAAGGCCTAAAAACACTAATATAACCTAATAAAGAAAAACAACACTAATTTTCCTTAAAAATCACTAGAAACCCTAAAAACCCATAATAAATTCTAATATAACCAAAGAAACCCTAAAATGATCACAAAGAAAAACAAAATGCTCACAAACAATAAAAACACACTATATTATCTAAAAAGACCTAACAAACACTAATATAACCTAAAAAACTAATAAACCCCTAACAAACCCTAATAAACCCTAAAAATCCCTAATAAACCCTAATAAAAATGAATAAAACCTAAATAATCCCTAATAAAACCCTAAAAATACCTTCTCAACCCTAATAAACCTTGACACACCATAACCAAACATAATAAAACCCAACTAAACCCACATAAACAAAAAAACGCAAACAAATCATTAAAAAGCCCTAGAAACCCAAATAAACCAAAATAAATTCAAATAAAATCTAATAAACAATTAAAAATGCTCACAAGCACTAAAAACATGCTAATAAAACCAAAAAAGTCATAAAAACCCCTCATATATATTAACAAAAACTAAAAAACACTCATATACCCTAATAAAAACACTAACAAACCCTAGTAAACCCTAAAATTCCCTAACAAACCCTAATAAATTGTACTCAACCCTAATAAAACCTTAAAGATACCATCTCAACCCTAATAAAACCCTAAAAATACCTACTCAATCCTAATAAACCTTGATGCACCATAATAAACCATAATAAACCCCACTAAACCCTAAAAACGCAAATATATCATTAAAAAGACCTAAAACCCCTAATAAATTATAATAAAACCAAAAAAAGCTTAAAAGCACTAATAAACCGGAATAAACACTACAAAACACTACAAAACCCAAATATACCCTCTTAAAAATTAATAAACCATAATGAACCATAATAAACCCAAATAAATCCTAATCATACCCAAATATACCATAATATACCATAATAAA